>MU831653.1:0-125628 GCA_029204225.1 Diphasiastrum complanatum
CAGTTTAAATCTTAACTACACCCTTTCGCCGCGGGAGCGACGCACCTATTGTTTAAGAGGTGTGTTTGTTCGTCCCATAGAGTATTCTCCCTTATCTCTGTTCTTCGCACTGCTGAGTGTGAGTGATCTTGAGTCTGCTAACAATCTCTAACGTATTTCATGAATTACTCTCTGATCAGACAGACGCTCTAGTGCATTACAGTCGTTTGCTGTGTTTTCGTAAAGCATGCTCTAAAGAACTATCTTAAAATCATTTTCGTTCGTCTGTCGCGAATACTTTCTTTTCGACACTCGAATAATGACTATCTTTGTGCAATCTAGCACGATCATTGAATTAAGTTGTATGTATACAAATAAGATGACAGTCCCTGTAAGAATAATTGAGTCTCTGATCTATTTTCTTGATTGGCATTGACATAAGTTTCTAACGTGCTCTAAAACCATTCGTGCTCTTTAACCATTAAGTTGGGCTTTAGTTGTTGAGGACTATTGTGTAGGAACAAATAGTTCGTGAACTCGATTAATTAATTGTCTGTGCAATCGCGAATACATCGAACAATTCCTGATTCTCTGTTGACACCTTACTCAGCCAGAGTGTAGTCTACTGTACTACTCTGATATCATTTCATTTGTAGAACGCGCTTCCTTCAATTCGATAGGGCCAGATTGTTGTTCTGAATTCATTAACATTACCCATTCCGAATTTAAGTAATACTGGTTACTTTTTAATGTCTGTCGACAACCAGAATAATATTCGAAACCACCTGCCATAATTACACCAAAAACATAACTTTCTAACGCTATCCTCTGTGGGAACGATACTTTTCACTACAAAACATTGAGATTCAGTATCACTTTATACATGAGAGGCTGTTGAGTCATGAAATTCATGCTGTTCATTATAGTACGGAAGAACAACTAGCTGATATTTTCACTAAGCCACTTGTTAGAGAAAAGTTTGATATAGTTTAGATCAAAGCTCTCTGTACTTAAATTTTGTGACTTTAAGGCTATAGGTAATATGACTGTATAAAAAGTAGACTCTACTTTAAGGGCATGTGTAAACCCAAAATTGACATTTTTTCTGGATTCAAGGAGATTTGAAAAAATGTGGCATTTTGTAGCACCTTCTCCAAATTGGATAAGTGTTCTGAGTCTGGTCCATGCACGCACAGATCGTCCATAGAAAATTTCCCAACAATTTCTGCAAAATACTCTTTGAATGTCGTCTGCAAGACCCATTGGAAAGTGCTTGGGGCATTGCAAAGTCCGAAATGGCATCACCTTATAGACATAGGTTCCCCATTCCATGGCGAATACTGTCTTATGCTGGTCTTGGGGGTGCTATCTTTCACCTGGTTGTAACCGCTGCAGCTGTCTAAAATCTATAGGCTTCGGCGCCAGCTACTCTATCGAGGACACTTTTTCGTACAGGGTAAAGAAAAATGATCCTTTTTGGTGACTACATTTAATGCCTTCAGATTGACACAGAATTCACATTTTGCCATTCTTCTTGGATACTATAACTATCAGCGATACCCATTTTGTGTGCTCAATTTCATAAATGAAATCTACATCCAACAACTTTTGCAACTCTTGTTTAATCACTCCATGTAGTTCGAGTTGCAGCGGTAGTAACGACTCACCTGGGGGACCATTCCATCCACGAAGGGTATCGTGTGTTGGACTACTATTGGTGGAATGCCCTTCAGATATCTGTAACTCCAGGCAAAAACAGTCCTTATATTCCACCAATAATGATCATAGTCTCTTAATTGCGTGGGTGTTAGCTGCTCTCACCCACATGCACTATCTTTTCTTCTTCACTTGGCTCGGCAAGGTTCATTGGCTATGTTCGCGCAGGTCCCTCAAATAGTTGTTCCACTGGTGTTTGACTTTGATCAGAGGTCCTCGCTGGGCTTGTAGCATCATAATTATCATGTCATCCAAGGTATAATTTTTTAAAGTCTCAGGCATTTTGTGAATTGGTGCTCTTCGAAAAATTCTCTTTCAGCATATTGATCTTAGCCCAACTGGTCATCTTTTGGTTCCCCGTCATCTGAGTAGAGGATTGACTTCAAAGAGTCCAACACCTTCTTTTTGTCTTTTTTTATAATATTGGTGGATTCGTCCTTGTTGTCTTTCATCGGAACTAGTGTGATATTTGCCTCGTGGTTGCGAATATCAACATCCATTGTAGCTATAGCCTCTTTGGGTAGATCACTCCATCGGATCACCTAGTTATAGCATTGCTTCAATTGATTCTTCTTGTTCGCAAGTGCCCTTGGTGGATCTATCCTTTAAACTTTTGCCATAGCAGATTTTTGTGGCGGTTGATCTGGTACTTTCTCTCTAATGCATCCGTCCATCTCACAACATTTGTCTCTGAATCATAGTGACCACCCTTGGCTTGCCTTGGGCGCTTGTGTTTGATTGGTAGGGTAGTGTTGTGTTTCTCACTTTCCCACGCTGCCTCAATGTGGAGGACGTTACTTGTCTCTTCATAGCCCGTACAATATATGGGCTCAGGCGATACTGGCTCTGCGTTCGCTTTGGCACATTTAGCCAAAAGGCTTTTAGCTTATGATGCAATCCGCAGTAATTCCCTAAGGGGTAAACTAACACGGCTTGCCAGTAAGATTGTGAGCTTTTTAGTGCGTGGTTCCTTGGGCTCCACCATGTGAAAAGGTGGTTCATGATGATGCAATTGATCGTTCTGATCAGTGTGCAATGGTGAGCCCATTTGTGGTTCCCGTTCACCATTAGCTAGAGGTTCCGTAGGGTTGTTCTTTTCTTGCTCTTTCTCCTCCGCTTGTGCTCTCTATACCCAGTGTCATATTTTTTGGTACTGTCTTCTTTCTTCTCTCACATTCGGATATGGCACAGAAGTCAAGGGTTGGTCATCAATGACCGATGGTGGTGGTGAGAGAGCCACTTCTTTTCTCTTCCATGCTCGCGTAACGGCTAACACAGGGGCATGAAAATGTTGCCCTTCCGGTGGTATCCCCACTAGAACTGCTGCCTATTGTATTGCAATGAAGTTTAGTAGTGCACTGGTTCCAGGTCTCAATGGAAAATTCTTGTAGCAATATCCATAACCGCATTCTCGGCAGAAGGATGTCTATTGTCCTTGGTAAGGACATTTTGCAATTTTGTGTCCTTCACCACATCCGTAGCAGCCGTAGTTTCTCCCACCTTGACGCTGAGTTTGAGCTGCATAAGCTGCGATATATTCATTTATGGCAGGATCCATGAATGGTTCATTCGGTCCATACCATTGTTGCTGCTCAAGTTGAGATGGTACAAGCATCTCTGGTTCCGCTACTATCAAGTTCACGTGAGTCATTTGTTGATTGGCTAGACCCAGTGGTGCAGGTAAGGCCATACGTTGTTGCTGATTTGGTGCGCCATACCTCGGTTTCCCTTGATGATATGGATAAGAAGTTTGATAAGGACACCTCTTCTGTTGAACAATCCGGGGGTTAAATGGGCAAAATGTCATATCATGCGATGTTGCATTGCACAGATGGCAAAATCTATGTGTCAGTCTCAGATTTTGCTTTAGGACTGGACACTCGTTTGTTGTATGCTTTTGTGTGCATATTGACCACCATACATTCTTGCGTCGTGGATACTATAGCTGGTTTGGTTCTGGTAGATGTGGCGTTGCTACTACAGCTCCTTGTAAGGCTTTCAGTTTTTGATCAAACTGCACTGTAAGCTGCTCCATCTGTTGTTTGGGTAATTTTGTCATTTGATCCGACAGTAGTTCTGTGGATAGAGCGGAAGCATTTGATGATGACGATGTTATTGAGGGAGTAGGAGTATGCGTGGATGGATATTCGTCGTCTGATCCCTCATCCTCTTCCCTGATGGCATCCTCCATAGCTTCTTGCAGAGTAGTGTACTACTTCCATCATTTCAGTTCTCTTCTGATGTTTCGTGGTAGTCCTGCTAGGAACCACAAGATCACCGCATGATCGGGAGTTAGGACTGCACTACACTCGGATCGTGGATGTTTGACCTATTCAATATAGTCCTTAATCCTTTCTCTTTTTCCCATATTGACTTTGCTCAGCAGGAGAAACGACTCTTCTAGAGGTTTAAAGCGCATGATGAGAGCCGCTTTAACCGCTTCCCAGGTGGATTTCTCTTCCTTTGACAGGCTCAAAAACCAATCTTGAGCCACTACTAATAGGGACATGGGAAATAGCATCAACTTTTTTGCAGGTGTCCATTCGCCATAGATTTCACAAGCTTGCTCGTAGATTTGGAGGAAGCAGATGAGATCTGATGATCCGTCGTATTTTGATATTTCCATCCGAGGTGCTCTCCGGACTGCTTGCAAGGGAGCGACGAATATGGGTTGGCCCATTGGATTCATTGGTGCTAGTTTCAGTTCTGCCTCTTGTTGCGTAGCTGCTAATCTAGGAAGGTGTGGTGCTTGATTTGTTGTCCTTCTTGCTATTGATCATCCAGATCTCAGATTTATCAGATGGTGGGGTCCAAAGTAGTTGGACCTTGCTTGTACAATGGGATGCAGTATGGATCTTAAGGATCTGATCAATCTGATCGGCCAGAAGTGAACTTTAGGCTTGTACAATGGTTTTTTTTTATAACTTTTTACTCCTTGCACTAATTGACCTGAGATTTTGACAGTAGCTAGATCTAATGTAGATCTTTCCACTGATCTAGTCTATGAGGGTTCTCTTGTGCAATGGTAGCATGTGCCAGGGTTCTTTAGCTGTCTTGTAGGTAAAAAACCTTGATATCTCTCATATCTTGGGGAAGTAGTTCTCGCAAGGATCACAGTAGCTGAATCTAGATTAGATCTAACTCTGAAATTGGGCTCAAAACCACTATTTTGGCTTAATCTTCACCAAATATCTGTACTAACTCTTGCAGACTTCATCAATGAGAAAAATTGACATTCTGAATTGATTGAAATGGTCTGCGAGAGTTCTCTCTAGAAGAATTTGCTGGGTCTTCACTTTTTAGTGATTTTTGAACACTTAAACCCAATATTCTGCTCACTGGTCTCAAACTAACTCTCTTCTGTGTCCTGGTCTCACTGAGATGGAACTTCAAAATTCTTTGCAAGGGTTCTTGCCCAACAGAACTGAAAATTTTAGTATCTGCGAGGGTTCTTTGGTATTTTCTCGTCTTTTTTTTCACTGTGAACTCTCGCACAGGCACTTATATAGCTAACTCACTCTCGCAAGCTTCTCTGTGTCCTGGTCTCACTGAGATGGAACTTCAGAGGGCTTTGCGAGAGTTCTGATGAAGATTTGGATTTTTTTGGATTTTTACAAGAGTTTTTTGAATTTTTATGGTTTTTTCTTTGATTTTTCCAATCTGCTTGGAAATAACTCTCGTAGGCTTCTATGCAGGTCTGGGATAGTACCTTGGAGCTGCTGTCAGTCATGCAAGGTTTAACTCTCACTGTTTTTGAAAATTTTAAAATCTGATGAGATTTTAGACTCTTTTCCCTCCACAATGTAGATTGGTGTGTTTTTTGGGTTTTCTCAGGTTTTGGTTTGGATGTCAAGCCTTTAGAGGCTGTTCAGGGTCTCCTCTACCCTCTCACACTTCCTCCGCTAGCTGTGGTCAGTCCAAACACAGAAATATATAGAAAACTAACTCTAAACACCCAAAAATCTACCTAAAACTACTCCAAAAAACAAGAAATAGCTAGAATGCAGCTATACTAGTTAGTGAAATCCTATCCCCGGCATCGACGTCACTTTATGGTTGAAGGTCTCGCATAGTATTGCCCTCTCGCCTGTCAACAAGAGTTAGATCACTGGATAGGTGCCTAACTATGAATAGATGCTACTTTTAGTTAGTTCCCTACTTTTCCCCTAACTCTATCACCACTAACACTACACAACCCTAACTCTACTCTACTAAACTAACATTCCTCATGATTTTGTGTGAAGGAGAAGAGAAGAATAGAAGAGATAGAGAGGAGAAGAGAGAAAGAGAGAGATATAGTGGAGAGGGAGGTTAGCTCAAAAGCTCAAGATGCATGCTAATGGAAAAACCATAACTATTAAAACAACAACATAGAAATGAGAACAAATAGAAACACACAACAAAAAGCATTAGCATGAGTGCTTAGCAAATGAATATGCTTGGCTCTCCAATTTGGTAGAGTTTCCTCCTTCTCATTAAGCATGAAATTAGAGTACAAATGGTGTCTTTTTATAAAATGGGGAAGGCCTTTGTCCCAAAATCCTATTGGCTAATATTCACATAGATCCTAACCATTCATCTTGGACCCAGCTTGATCCAAGGGTCCACAAAAAATACAATAAAAATCACAAGATTCATGTGAGTCCAAAATTGGACCCAACTCTAAAAAGGTAAACTCTAGTCTAAAATTGACTTTGGGCTTTAAGTTTTATTTTAATTACAAAGGGGCCCAAGTCTATTATTTTATTTACAACTCAACTTGCATGCTCATTGGGTCATGGGCTTATACGCACAAGATGCCATGCCCTTGCAACACATTTTATTGGCCAATATTATTTATTTACAATTTGTCGGGAATACCCCCAACAAAACTTCTCAAATTTCTGGTAGACGGAGGAATGAGAGAAAAAGTAAAAAAAAACATAAATCGAAACGTACAGAAGAATATGAATCATCTACTAAGTCTAAATCGAAATCTGATTTAGTAGATGAGGAAGAGTCTTCATAGTATTCATCTTATTCTTCTTCATCAGAAGAAGAATCTTCTTATAGAAAATCCAAGAGTAGGAATTCAGATAGAAAGAAAAGAATGGAGAAATTCAAAAAGATGGATCCACTAAGAAAGAGTGTTAGATATTAACAAAAGAAATGAGTGATTTAAAACTCCAGATGTCTGACGTTAAAGCCAAACGAAAGAAAGCGAAGCTTAACGCCAATGTTTGGTGTATCGCTTGTGGGAAGAAAGGTCATTCTAAGACTAATTGTGTTGGAATTTAATCTAGCTCCTACTCATCCCAATAGCCTTCCTTTGTTCTCTAATTTTTTTTCTCTCAAATATAACCTGCAAAAAATGAACTATTTTTAAACACTCTACATTTTTGAACTAATTGTCGCTACAGTCTATTTTTTTAGACGGGTTTTATGACAACCAAAAAATGCAAAAAATATGACATGGTGTTTTTACACGGGTTTTTTGACAGACAAAAAATGCGACACTTGCCCTACAAAAAGCCGAAGGTGTCCTACAGGTAAAGACAGTGTCCTACAAATCCTGAAGGTGTCTTTCAAACGCCGAAGGTGTCTTACAAATCCCAAAGGCTACCCTCAAGTAAAGGAAAAGGCCAAAAGGCCAAAGGGTGTCGCATTTCCAGTCTTCCAAAAATAAACAGATTGTCACTATCAGACCATAAAGCCTTCACGCTCCATCAACAAACTGATCCACTAATCAGTTTTATAGCTCTTAATCAATCTTGTAATTGTAAAAGTAAGCTAGTACAAGATTCTTCAGCTGATATGTATATATACATGTAATTGAACGAGAACAAATATGATGGAGATGAGAGGATTATAATACATAAGGTCAGATAGCGGAGAACGTCTTTTATTAGTAGCTGACTCCTTAGAGCTGGTGATCCTAGAGAGAGAGGGAGAGAGAGAAAAAACTATTTTAGAACCTTAGCAATTGTCTTGAATCTGCTAGTAGAATCACGTGCTTATCAGACAATTGTATTATGGTCTGATTGTTGTTTTTACAACCTTTCATTATACATATTCACTATTGTTCTACTTCATTGCATTCTTGTTGAATGATAACTCTCACTCCCTTTTACACAAACACCATTATCAGAGAATTGTATGGATGTCTACGACACCTAAATTGATTTTACATTCTCTTAATATCAGGTTATCAGTATTACAGGATTACATGGCTGTCTCAGACGCCTAATTGTTTTTGCAATTTTTCTTTCACAACAGTCTATGACTCCTACACTGATAATCTGATTTCACACACAAAGAACTGCTCGTAACTCCATTCTCCAAGTAATCCATGATCCTGGTTATAACAATTTATTTTTCTTCCAATAGAAGTGGTATTATTGTTGATATCTATTTCCGCCCATGGAGTGATATCAATGCCTGCTTCCACAGGAGTGGTATCAGAACCACACTTCATCAGAAGTGGTATCGGAGCCAAGGTTCATTGGACTACTAGAGTCTAGGACTTATTCGGGGACATACGTGTACACGTGAATGTCCTTTGGTCTTTGTAATGCACCTGCCACATTCCAACGTATGATGACGAACATTTTTCAAAAAATTTTAACGCAGTTTTTAGAAATTTTCATGGATGACTTCTATATCTATTGATCAACTAAAGACCACTTAGACACATTAGAGAAGACATTGAGAAGATGTCAAGAGACATCTCTTAAATTGCATCCAGCCAATTGTTATTTTGGGATGAAGGAAGACATCCTGTTAGGACATAAAATTTTGAAGGACGGTATTTAAGCCGACATCGAAAAAGTAAAAATGATTTTAGAGTTATTAGAACCAACTAATCTACGAGAGCTTAGAGGATTTCTAGGATACGTAGGATATTATCATAGCATAATTAAGGATTATGCCATAGTAGTAGCTCCTTTAACAAGCATATTAAAAAAAGTTAGTTGAGTATCATTGGTCACAAGACCATCAACAAGCTTTTGATAAGTTAAAACAGTCATTAGCAGAAGCAACTGGAGTTAGACCTCCAAATTGGAATTAAAAATTCCATGTATATGTAGACACATCGTCATTTGCAATAGGTGTAGTGCTTAGTCATAAAGATGACCAAAATATAGATTAACCAATTTGTTATGCGGGTAGACAACTCGCAGCATCAAAAAAGAACTATTTTGCTACAGAGCGTGAAGCCCTAGGAATGATTTATTCAGTAAAGAAATTTAGACATTATCTTTTAGGATACCCTTTTTTTTTTCATGTAATGCATTGAAACATTTAGTGAATAAACCCGATCTTTTGGGTAGAGTAGCTAGATGGGTATTGTTATTAGATGAGTTTAATTATGAAGTAGAATTAAGAAGAGTCAAGGATCATCAAAATGCTGATTATATATCCCACCTCCAAACAAAAAATCAGTTTGATCTCATTTCTGATGAATTTTTGAATGAACATATAATGCGTATTCAATCAGAAACATCAATTTATTTGGACATTATTAACTTTTTACAGAACCAGATTTATCCTGAACATTTTAATAAACAACAAAAAACTATTTTCCTTTAAAAAGTAGGACCTTATACGATTATAAATAAAATATTGTATAAATTAGGAGCCGGCAATATTCTTTGCCGATGTTTAGAACCAACCGAGATGACCACTGTAATAAGTGCATTACATGAGGAAGATTTAGAGGGTGGTCATTATGCTCTTAGAAATATTGCAAGAAAGATTCTTAATGCTAAATATTGGTGGCCTACCGTCTATAGAGATATTTTATTATTCATTCAAAAATGCGATTCATGTCAAAGGATGGAGAAACTCAGGTCCGCAACACATTGGCCACTTACTCCAATTATTCCCTTAGCACCCTTTGAGAAGTGGGGGATAGATTTTGTAGGGCCTATCAAACTGATCACTCGTAAAACTCGTCGACGTTACATTCTTGTTGCTACAGACTATGCTACCAAGATGGTAGAGGCCGAAGCCATAGTTAAAAACGATGCTAAGACTGTAGCAAAGTTTTTATTCCAAAACATTATCACACAATATGGATGTTCCTTAGAACTCGTTAGCACTAGGAAAACCCATTTTCTTAATCAGACCATTGAGGCTATGTTGTCATACTTCTCCATTACGCATTGCCAAACCACTCCATATAATCCAAAAGCGAATGAGCTTACGGAGCAGACAAATGGAATTTTGTGTAAAATTCTAAATAAAGTAACGGAAACGCATTCTTCTGATTGGAATCAGAAGTTACCATCTGTCTTATGGGCATACAAAACTGCTGAAAAGGTCACAACTAGGCAAATTCCACACTATCTTGTGTAAGGAATGCATCCCATATTACCAAAAGAATTTGAAGTTTTGACGTTTTACATTAGTAATGAAGAGCGAATGGATGAACACGATAGTCTCTAGGAGCGGATGATAGCTTTGACGCAACTGGAGGAGGATCGTCGTCTTTCATTAATTGAGACTGAACGAGTTCAGAATAAAAGAAAAGAAATTTTCGATCAATCTATTAAAAAAATAAAAATCAAACGAGGGGACTATGTGCTTCCATATGATAACAGATACATGTTGTTTCCTGAAAAATTACATACCAGATGGATGGGACCTTACAAAGTCATAGAAGTTTTTAATAATGGATCACTTCAGTTAGCCGATCTTGAAGGACATTTACTTGATACTCAAGAGTGAAGCGCTACTATGACTAATATGGCAAGTTTAGTTTTCTGCGAAATTTGTGAAACATGCGAAAATTCCGATACTATTCACATTTTATCCAGTTTGAAAAACCCGTCACCTTTGGCCCAATAATTTTCACTGTAGTCTGTGAAATCTGCGACACTTGTACCTTCGCATTTTTCACCCATATATTGTAATGAAATTTGTGACATTGTTCACATTTCATCTTTGTTATTTCCACTATTGGTCTGCACCTTCGCAAAATGTGCAAAAAAGGCAACACCCTCGTTACATTTGTATTTTTCACTACATTTTTTGCGAAGATGCCGACACGTTCGTTTCATCACTTCACTTTATTCCTTGTGAAAAATCCGACACCATTTTGGAATATGATATGTTAAGTAAATCCACCATTTTTGGGAACACAAAAATTGCGACACCTTCGCATTTTTCAGGATTTACCTTCGTTCCATTTTTTTTTCCTACCTTCGGGAAATTTGCAAAAATTATAATATTTCGCTAGTATGTTGCATATCATTTTGTTATGTTCCTTTGTTTCTACCATGTCTCCATCATGTTTTCATGTCAACAACATATTGAAAATATGCGAAAAACCCGACACCTTCGCGTTTATAATTTCCATGATAGTATGCGAAAACTGCAACACTATTTTTGGAATCTGTTATGTTGGTCAATTTACCATTTTGGGAAAGCAAAAAGTGCAACACAATGAACCTTCGCATTTTTCGCCAATACATTTTTTCGCTCATACGTTTTAACGAAAAAAGTGACAGTCTTCGCTACCAACATTGTATACATTGTTTTATAGATTGTGTATATTATTTATTTTCGTAGTTCAATACTCATAAATACTGAGCTGAACTTTTGCGAACTGAGTGAAGCATTTGTGTATTTTATTTATTTATTTTTGTTTTTCAGGACTAGATACTTTATTGTTGTTTACAGATCCAGAGGATCCGTTTACTACGGTTCTTTTACTTCTTGCTTACAGCTTCTACGACTTGGTAATCTGCCTGTTACCAGGCTTTATGGCATTCATTAGAAGTCTTCTTGATCTTACAATGCCAAACCAGACAGAAGGGACAAATTCTCGTTGTAATAGTATATTTTTGTCCTGCCTGTTAGAGGACTACTCAGGGTCATTTCTCTTGAACGCACTTACATTCTAACAAAGATGCAAGCCAAGAACGCTCATTCACAGATCAGAGTGCAGGCCATATGAACATTCAGAAGATTCTATAGCTATCTACTCCTAAAAACGAACTGAATCAGATCCTAAGCATTACTAAACTGAGCTACACTTGCATAAATTGACAAAACAAGAAACAAGAACTAATCTATAGCATTTTAGGAGTCGAAGAATCAAGAAACCAACCAGCCTTTTGATTCTTGGACACCCCAAGAACATCAAGAACTGGAATGTCAGAGAATATGCAAGATTTACACCACAAATCTGGCCTATTTAGTTTACCTGAACGCTGGTTTCTACATTAATCCACAAACAAGAAAAGAAGCTAATCCACTCTACGAAAGCAGCAAATCTAATCCACTCTACAGTCCACAACCACACACAAAAGGAGGGAAGGGCAAGATCATAAATGCATCACTCAATAAACAAGCATGATCAAGGAATTCAATGGATGCGCCAAACTCGTGAAGGCTCTTCTAATTTCAGCATGGAGTTGATACAATTCACAAAAATCTCCTCTTCACAAAGAGGGAGTCGGATTCGTCAGAATCAGCCAACATCATTCCACCCCTAATGTGTTGCAAGACCCACTGCAACTCATATTGGACGATGTCGCTCCGCTTTGCATTGGCATTTTTGATTGTCACTTGCATGCTCGAGTGCTTTCCATGTGTCTCTTTGTTTTGTCACTTGTATCTGCCATTGATAGTTTCATCTTTGGTTTCTTGATAGATTCTATCTTCTGGGAGGTCTGTATCCTCCATTTGCCTCTGGGTGTTCCCATGGTTATTCTCTCAGTTGAAGTTCCAATCTCAGGAAAAACCTTTGATCTGCAGGTTGCACAAACTTTGATTATCAGTCTCAAAGGAATGGATTCATCGAAAATCGGTGGTAGGAACAGTTTTGGATGGACGGTTTGGTAACGATAAGGAAACATGATGAAGGCTTGGTGGTAGGGTGAAAGAACTGATAGTTCTACAGTTGCAGCCTTGGACCCTTGCAATGTCGAGCTTCGACCACCACTTGCTGAATGAGGAACTCGCTTTATTTTGCAATTTCATGGATGTCTTCATCATTCATTTTCTGCAGCTCTTTCTTTTGATCCGTTACTTTTGGATCTCTTTGGGCTTCATAAGAGGGGATTCAACTATCATTATTCCAGAGAGCTTCTTTTGATCAAAATTGATTTGACTCATCTGTTGCTTAAGTTTTGTCCTTTCCTCCTCAGCTTCTTTGCTTAATTTCTCTTTATTTATTCTGCCTCCTTCGCCTACTTCTTAAATTTTCATTTGGCTGATCATCCATTGTAGATGGCAGTTGGTCTTCGCAAGACACTTGCAATGATCTATCAACTGCTTCGGTAAGACTATAATAAATTGGAGATTTCTCAGAATAACCATGAAATGATGATAAACAAATAGATGGAATGAAGGGTGGTGGCGACAACGGTAGATGGTGTGGACGATAGACATGAGAATGGGCGCAGAAGTATGGCAAGAGGTTGGTTGAAGAAGGAGACTGATTTTTCAATGCTTGTGTTTTTCTTTTCTGAAGGATCTTCGTCATGACTGGAATACTTCTTCTAATTGAGTCTGTTTGGATTATCCATATGTCTTCTTTAGCCTTGTCTTTTCATATTTGACTTGTGACCTTGGCTGTCAATCTTGCTGATGTTGTTATGGCAGCGTAACTGCTCCAGTGGATCCAAGCAGATCCACTCTCTCCCCCCCCCAAAAAAAATCTGTTGGTGGGGATGTTGTTGTTGGTAACTGTTCATGCTCGTGGTTGAAACTCGTTGAACATGCGACTGGACTAAAAATTGAACAAATTTTGACTAAATTTGTTTCGATCTTGCTGTAGTTGACTCAAAAAATAATATGGCAATGAGATGCAGGAATCAGCTCTAATTTGACATGGATTTCTCATATGTCTCAAAAATCCTAAATTGTTTTACAAGGGAATCTGAAGATGGATAGATGAATGAAAATGTGTTCTGGAGATGCTCTACAGAAGACTCTCGTGCAATAGCTATTTCTCATGCAAAAATCAATCACACACTAGGAATGAAGAAAAACAAGAAAATATACAAGTGAGAACCTATAGCGTGCTCGTCGAACAAAACTTACATTTATCAACATTGATGATGTACCCTGATAGTTGCAATATTTCAGTTGTTTTGTAGAGTAATGTGACTTACTCTAACATGCTTTTTTCAAAACAAGGCTGGGTGGGTGACACTAAAATCTACCATCATGGATAGCAGATGTTGTAAGATATAGTTTGAGATGCAGGTATGGTTGAGGTACTATGTCTTGAGGACCTCTCTGAGTAAGAGATTCAGAATCGAATTTCTATTTGGATTTCCGAATCCTAGATTGATTGTGTATTGACACACTGAAAATCTTATCAACATGTGAAAAGACAAATAGATTTGAGGTTGTAGAAGGGGAGAAAAACTGTCAATTCCCTTTGGAGGTTGCTCTTGGTTGGACATTGTAGCGGATGACGGAATATCGGTTTCACTTTCTTTCGACAAGGACTCATTTCATATTGTATTTTTTTATTATGGAGCTGGTGTATTGTGTGGTATTGTAGAAGTTTGCTAGAAACTTTTCGAGTGGGCAGCAGGCTGAGCGGTTGGGTGTTATGGTGCTCATGCGGTTGTCGTGAGGATCCTATCGGGATTCATAACTGATGTGATGGACAGGTAGGATCGTAGTTGATTGTTTCGGACAGTCTTTGAAATTGTGTTTTCTGATACAGTCAAGACACTCAGCATGTTACTTGGTCTTGACTGGACAATCAACCATGAAGTGGCCAGTTTCACCACAGATGAAACATCTGGTGTGCAATGGCCCTTGTATAACAGCATAGCCATCTTGTATGGTTAGTGGGTCTGGACTTTCTGGTGGATATTCGGGATAAATCAAGGAATGTCGAGAATGTGATGGTTGTGCTTGATATTGTTGGACTATATGTGCTTGGATAGGCGGATATGAAGGACAAGCATCAACAGGATGCGTAGCCCGGTAGTGTGGGCACCATATTGTTTTTCGTCTATAAGGTACTTGTGCAGGGTTTGACTGACCAGGCATACTACTTTGGATAGACTTTAGGGTAGCTTGAAATTCATTGGTGAGTCTCTCCATCTGTAGTTGGTGTTGCTTATTAAACAACTCCAACTGGGATCTTCAAAGCTGATCTCGAGTGTCCTCAATCAGCTTCGACTCATGGACAGGAGCACGTGGTGCTCGTCTTTCCCTTGATTCGTCAACATCTGATCCCTCATCTTCTTCTTTGATGGCGTCAAACATAGCTAATTTGAGACTCATATATGCATCATTGGATTTAAGCTCGCATCTAATCCATCTTGGAAGGCCGACTAAAAACTAGATGATGAGCATCTGTTCGGAGGGCTGTTCTTGGACTTGACTTTTGAGGCATTTGAAACACTCGATATAGTCATGTACGCGTTCATCTTTTGTCATTTTGATGTTACTCAATTTGACAAAAGGGCTCTCGACCAAGCGAAAGGGCTTAAAATACTTGATAAAGGACTCTTTCAAAATTGACCAATCTATCTTTTTGTCACGATCAAGGTTGAAAAACCAATCACGTGCTTTGGCGGTCATAGTCATAAAAAATAGCTGGACCATAGCATCGGGAGATGTTTCGCCATACAATCACATGCATTCTCAAAGATTTGCAAAAATCTTTGAAGGTCCGAACTACCGTCAAACTTTGGTAGATCTAGCTTGGGTGTACGTCTCTCAAGATGAGCTCCGTGGGTAGCAAAAACTCCATTAGGG
Organism: Diphasiastrum complanatum; assembly: GCA_029204225.1. Classification (NCBI taxonomy): domain Eukaryota; kingdom Viridiplantae; phylum Streptophyta; class Lycopodiopsida; order Lycopodiales; family Lycopodiaceae; genus Diphasiastrum; species Diphasiastrum complanatum. Next base: position 15,412 of record MU831653.1, read on the forward strand.
TTGGTTCTGACCTGTGAGGGCTCAGCACCAGAAAAATGGGGTCATGCGCGTGAAGACTCGGCTCTATCAGGCTCTTGTCTCTCGAATGGGTTTGTGGATGGCTCTTGGAGTTCGGCCCGCATTCGGTAGAACCTATGGCATCTGATTTGTTCAGCTACAGGGGACCTGACCTCGTATGAATAATTGTCTGGAATTTCAAGGTCTCTTTGTTGGTCCATTGAGTACTGGTATGAGTTTTTTTTATTGTTTTGGATTTTTCGAGGTGTTGGTGGTTTTGGAATTCTTTTTTTTTTTTCGGTCCTACGGTTTACGGTCTACGGTTTGGTGTGGGTGCTACGGATCATTGTGGGTGACAAGTGAAGGGTGGAGGCATTGTGATTGCGATGCCTACGGTTGTATGCAGTGTTTATGGGTGCGGCGATTGAGTGTGGTGTCAGCGGTCGATTGCGGTGTGTTGCGATATGTGGCGTTGATTACGGTGGAGACGGGTGAGTGCGATAGATGCGGTGGAATGTGGTTTAATGTAGTTCAAAGACTGATGGTTTAGTGTGGACTATTGAGATTAGTTGCTGTCTGTTGGGATGTTGCGGGGCAATGCAGAGGTAGGGTGATTGCGAATGGAATGGGGATGAAGGGTGATGACGATGGACGGGGAGCGGTTGTGGCGCTTGCTACAGCTCAAGGTGGTTGTTACAACTGGATGCGGTCGTTACGACCCAATGCATATGCAGGCTCGTGTAGTTGTTCTCATGTATTTGCAATAGCGTTGTAGATAGATAGATAGATTGTCAGAGAAATCGTCAATGCAAGTTGTGTATTTGAGGTACGTCGTGCTTGTCAATCCGGATCGTCATTGGAATGGTATCTCGTCTAGCGTGGATCTGGGCCGGTTGAAGCAGGCCATCGATTGAGATTGGGCTGAATGGCCGGCGGTTGAGATCTAATACAGGTCGGCGGTTGAGGTCTAACGCAGGGCCGTCGGTTGAGATTTGACTGAATGGACGTCGATTGAGATCTGACTGATGACGTCGGTTGAGATCGAACACAGGGCCAGCGGTTGAGATCTGACTGATGGTGTCGGTTCAGCTCGAACGCAGGGCCATCGGTCAAAATTGGAATGAGGTCGTCGGCTGATATTTTACTAAGGCTGTTGATTGAGATCTAATTGAGTGCGTCGATCGAGATTCAGACAACTCGTTGGTTGAGATCTGAACAATTGGCTTCGATTGAGATTTTACAATTGGCTTCGGTTGAGATTTTACTGAGGCCGTTAGTTGAGATCTAACTGAGTGCGTCGGTCAAGATTCAGGCAAGTCATCGGTCGAGATCTAAACGATTGGCTTCAGTTGAGATTTCATGGGGTACCGTCGGTTGATATTTGATTGAGGGCCGTCGGTTGAGATCTGATTGATGGCGTTGGTTGAGATCGAATGCAGGGCCGTCGGTTGAGATCTGACTGATGGGCATCGGTCGAGATCTTATTGAGGCCGTTGGTTGAGATCTAACTGAGTGCGTCGGTCGAGATTCAGACAACTCGTCGGTCGAGATCTGAACGATTGGCTTCAATTGAGATTTCACGCAGGGCACCGTTGATTGAGATTTTACTAAGGTCGTCGGTTGAGATCTGACTGATAACGTCGGTTGAGATCTGACACAGGAGGCGTCGGTCGAGATCTGACTGATGGCATCGGTTGAGATCTAACTGATGGCGTCGGTTAAGATTTCAGCATTGGAATCCGGTTGAAATTTGATAATGTGTGTCGCTTGAGATTGGAGCGACTTCCGTCGGTTGAGATTTGATGGAGTACCGTCGATTGAGATTTGAGTGAAAACCGTCGGTCAAGATTTCAATAGATTACCATCGGTCGAGATGTAACGGATGACCGTTGGTTGAGATTTGAAAGAGTGTGTGTCGGTTGAGATGCAATAGAATGTGTCAGTTGAGATTGGACACGAGCTCTCTGGTTGAGATGTGATCGTGAGGGGACGGGCGGAGCATGGACAAGGTTGTGGGTTTCTAATGTAGAAGGTGTTGGAGTTCAATGGGCAACGGTGCCAAATGTTTACAGATCTAGAGGATCCGTTTACTATGGTTCTTTAACTTCTTGCTTACAGCTTCTACGACTTGGTAATATGCCTGTTACCAAGCTTCATGGCATTCATTAGGCATCTTCTTGATCTTACAATGCCAAACCAGGCAGAAGGGACAGATTCTCGATGTAGTAGTATATTTTTGTCCTACCTGTCAGAGGACTACTCAGGGTCGTCTCTCTTGAACGCACTTACATTCTAAAAGAGATGCAAGCCAAGAACGCTCATTCACAGATTAGAGTGCAACCCATATGAACATTTACAAGATTCTACAACTATCTACTCCTAAAAACAAACTGAATCAGATCCTAAGCATTACTAAACTGAGCTACACTTGTATAAATTGACAAAACAAGAAACAAGAACTAATCTACAGCATTTTAGGAGTCCAAAAATCAATAAACCAACCAGCCTTTTGATTCTTGAACACCCCAAGAACATCAAGAACTGGAATGTCAGAGAATATGCAAGATTTACACCACAGATCCAGCCTATTTAGTTTACCAGAATGCTGATTTCTACATTAATCCACAAACAAGAAAAGAAGCTAATCCACTCTACGAAAGCAGCAAATCTAATCCACTCTACAGTCCACAACCACACACAAAAGGAGGGAAGGGCAAGATTATAAATGCATCACTCAAGAAACAAACATGATCAAGGAGCTCAATGGATGCACCAAACTCGTGAAGGCTCTTCTCATTTCAGCATGGAGTTGATACAATTCAAAAAAGCTCCTCTTCACAAACAGGGAGTCTCTTAAATAAGCAAGAGAGCTCCTTAGGTGGAATCCTAGTGGAATTTCCACATTTCACAAATTACAAGTGGAATAATGCTCTCCACTAGAGGTCACCATGAAAAGGTGGCTCACTCTACTTTCTTTAAGAGGGGTCTACTTGCATTTATTACATTTGCTTAGAAATACTAGTTCCTACATGGTCATTCCATCTTCTGGGATTCACCACAAGGCTTACACAGTTCTTGCTTGCCATTCCTAACTAGCATTTCTCGGCTCTCAGTCTTCGTTGGTCTCGTCTTCTCAGAGACCTCCTCGGTCTAAGGTGAGAGGTGCTCTTGAGTTGCTTTGTCTGAGTATATTGGGGATTCGTCAAAATCAGCCAGCAATTGTTGAGTCTATAGTTTCAAAACAAAGGACATGCTTTTATTAAATATTTGTCTTATCTGCCGATATATCATCAATATACCAAAAGCCTTAAACACTTCTGTTTTTTTTTTTGCCACCTCTTTTCCATCACTCTTGCTTTCTGATTTCACGAACTTTTATGATCAAGGTCTCTTCCACCATCGCTAGTTTACTATTACTATCGTCATGGCATTGTGTTCGAAACGCATCCAAAATCAGTCTTACTGGTTTTGCAGCCATTAGCCATACAAGCACGGATTGAAGGAATCCTTCAGTTTGATCCATGAGCTAATTTGAAATTTGAAGAAAACAGAGGAGGGACATATTTCAACCATTGTCCGAAATCAAGAGATTATTATTATAGAAGGATTTTATTGTCGTGTCTTAGGTTTGTCTATGGATGACAGTATGCCTGTTACTAAGCCTGACTTTATTACTGAGAGTGGAGCTTTTTGGGAGGAAGCTTATCTAGAGAAAAAGGAATATAAGCTTATCTGAGACCCAAATCTCAAGAGCTTCATGCAATTCGCTCTTGCTTCCATATTTTTACCGGAGCAAGAGTACACCATTTCCAATACAAATATGGGATACCTGCTGAGAGCCTTGAACGGAGAAGCCGAGAAGCTGAGGAAGAGGAAGGAACATAGATTGTTGATGAGCAAGGGCAGATTCAAGAAGATATTCAACAAGAGCCAGCAAAAGAAGATGACCAAATTCCTGATATTCAGCAGGAAAGTGAAAGTGATACTGAGGCACCAGTCTTTGATGAAGAATTGTACTTGAATATTTTTAGTGTGTTGCTGTCAGACACACATGCAGCCACTCAACATTTTGTCAGTCTAGAGAAAGTCTCGAGGAAGCTCGGAGCAAAATATGATTCCATTCGAACAGACCTAACCCAAAGGAATGAAGAGCTGGAAGATGTCAAGGCTGAGCTGAAGTTAAAAAGCAAAGAGCTTGAAGTAGCTCAAGTGGAGCTGATCAAGAAAGATACATCTCTGGAAGAAGTGAAAGGTAGGTAGGATGCTACGTTGGAGGCACTTGAAGCAATTCAGGAGTAGTCTAATGCTTTTAAAAATGAAAATATATTGCTCAAGCAGCAGATCCAAACCTTGCAAGTTTCTTTGCAGGAGAAAAGACATGTACGAGCCACTTTGCGGAGTAGTAACAAGGAGCTAAACGACAAACTCAACGACGCAATTGCCGAGGAGGAGAGTGTCAAAGGCAGCTCCAGGACTCTGTTGCCCAGCTACAGAATTTTGCAGGCATGCTTAGGAAAGGCAACCGGATTTATAAGAAACAGGCCAAAGAGGCCATTATGCGGCGAATAAGTGTCGAAGTAACATTGGGAGCCTGTGTATCTCATGGGAGATACATGATCGACACAACAGCTTGGAAGGTCATGCAAGAAAGAATTATCCAGACCTTCCAACTGCAATACTTGCAACTCCAAATGGCTGCATACGAGAAATTGAAGGAAGAACTGGAAGAGGCTAAGTTTCAATCAAGCCAAATCCAGAATTTTGAAGACGAAGAACATATCTAGCACCAGGACCAGTCTACACAAATGGATGAGCCTAGCAAAGATACGTTAGAGAAGGCCATCCAGACAGATATTGTTTTTAAGCAAATCCGGAAAGATCAATGGGTACAAACTAACCCTGAGGATGTTGTGAAGCCGAAATCATCCAGTGACAAGGCTGCTACAGACCAACCAACAACTCTAGCCATCATTTCGTATTCAAAGCAAAGAACCTTCGACTTATGATGAAGTAAAGGATGATGACATCTGGGTCAAGGCCATGGGAGAGGAGATGGAGTCAATTGCTAAGCATAGCACATGGGACTTAGTAGAACCACCAGTTGGCAAGAAACCCATTGGTTGCAAATGGGTATACAGGACTAAGTATCATGCAGATGGAAGTATAGCAAAGCACAAAGCAAGATTGGTGTACAATTGCTCTTTCCACCACAGAAGCAGAGTATAAGGCAATGTGTAGTGCAGCACAGGAAGCTATATGGTTGAGACAAACCGTGGAAGAATTTGGCATGAAGCAGAAAAATCCCATGACTTTACATAGCGACAGTCAGAGTGGCATTCAGCTAGCAAAGAATCCATTGTTCCATGCGAGAACTAAACACATTGAGATTTAGTATCGCTTTATACATGAGAGGCTGCTGAGTCGTAAAATTCATGTTGTTCATTGTAGCACAGAAGAACAACTAGCTGATATTTTCGCTAAGCCGCTTACTGGAGAAAAGTTTGATAAGTTTAGATCAAAGCTTTTTGTACTTAAAGTCTGTTGACTTTAAAGCTATGTATATGACTGTATAAAAAGTAGAATCTACTTTAAGGGAGAGAGTTAGAATTAAAGCAGAATCACTATGTTACTGTACTGTGGGTGCTATCAGTGGATAAGGATCAGTTGGTCTCACCACGAGGCAAGTCGCTGGGACACGCGTCCCGTCAATGACAACCTGGGTCATGCATGGGTTGCCTGAGTGAACAACTATATGTACGGTGTAATTTCATTTTGAGAGATACAGTTGCTATGTGAGTTTGCTGTGGAGAGTGTTTTTTGTCTGTGTTACTGTGTAGCATGATCTGTGTTCCTGTGCAAAGCAAATTCTAAGTGTAATGGTATGAGGAGGCACAGCCACTATTCAAGAAGCTGGATTTCGCAATCCCTCCGACTCACGGCTTCTAGAGTCATTTCTTCATGATAGCGGCCTACAATGAATATAACCTCACTCTGAAAGAGTTTTCATTCAAAATTTCAAAGAGAGGTAACACCACGTTCATTGTGCCCCTAGCGACCAAAGATCTGTTGGACTTTGGATTTCCAAAGGGACCGATCAAGATTACCAAGATGCTGAAGGAGAGAGTTCCCAACATATCCAATTTTTGGACACATCATTAGATAAGTATAAGAACAAGAATGGATATTTGCTAGAAGCCATCAAAAACAAGGAGTTGGCTATAGCCTGCGCATATCTGACTAAGTACACCCACAAGCATAGGTCAAAAGTGAAATGCATCCCATGCTGGTTTTCTCGCTGTTAGCCGAATCTCTTGTGCCCAGGTTATCACTCTACAACTGGGCCAGTGCGATAGTAAACTTTTTGCATGAAGAAATTAGTAAAAAACAGACCTTCACCACTTTCGGGTACTTACTCTTCAACATTGCACAAGCCATGACCTGAAGGCAGTTTTGTCACCAAATAGCTTAGAAAGTTGCAGGTGACAACTGGGGCTGATGTAGCTATTCAGGAAGGGGAACACATTGAAACCTCTACACTAGTCACCAAATCTACGAAGAAGATTACGTCTCAAAAGAAAGATAACAAGCGCGATCAAGCAACAACAACCAGAGCAGAGGCTACAGAGAAAGAGAAGAAGCTTTTCAAGCGAAGGAGGAGTCTACACACCAAGACTCCAGATCGATCCATCTCAGATATAGAGAGCAATAAGTCTCAGATGCCAACAATGCAGTCATGAGCAAAGAAAGCCAAGATGTTGGTCATAGGTCAAGAGTAGAAGGATCCAGCGAGCTCAAGCAGCACACAATATACTCAAGCTCTACCAAATCTCATTCACAAGCCACGAATTTCTATATCCAGAGTGTCATAGCAGATGATGCAGCCACAATCGACAACCGAGTAATGGACTCAGCAGCTAAAGTAGAGCACCAAGTAAAACAAGGCAAGTAAAGATAACAGTAGAAGAAGAGCACACAACAGTAGCATTAACCGAAGGAAAGGTACCTGAGATAAGTCCTACAATACATAAACCGCAACAAGGACACAGGCTTCAACTGGAAGCTAAAAGGCAAGAAAAAAAATTAAAATGGTTTGAAGAAATGAAAATGCGGATATAGAAATTGAGTGTATACACAAGTGCATCACTGGATCGACAACTGCATGTGCATGAAAGAGAAAAAAAACTTCTAAAGATGAAAATGATCCCAACAATGAGTTTGATTGAGAAAAGAGACAATGATGAAGTGGATGAGTGAAGCGATGAAAATGAGACAGATCAGCAAAGTGACGACGGAAGACAAGTCCCAGATCCAGACAGATGAGCGTATACACAAGAGCATCAGTGGACCAACAACCGCATGTGCATGAAAGAGAAAAAAAACTTTTAAAGATGAAGATGATCCCAGCAATGAGTCTGATGAGAAAAGTGACAACGACGAAGTGGATGAGCAAAGTGATGACAATGAGATAGATGAGCTAAGTGATGACGAAAGACAAGTCCCAGATCTAGATACAATTGCAGGCAACAAAAGTCCAATTTAAGATTCTAATCAAGTTTGCAACAACAGATGCTGAAAATTTGGATTCAGACAAAAGTCAAAATTCAGATCTGATGTGAAGATAATTGAACATCCTTTTGAGATTCACTTCAACCATCAAAGTCCGGAACTTGACCTACATCAATGCCTTAATTTGGTTATGAATAAGCAACTAGCCAAAAGCATTGTTTGGTGGTACAAAAAAAAGAACCCATTTTTTATTGTACCTTTTGGTAGTACATTTCACTTTTTGGGGATTTTGTTACTCATGATTGTTTTGAGTCCACATAAAAAATAACATAACTTTTAGCGGTAAGTCGAATTTCAGTGGAGTTTGGTGAATTAGAAAGCGCTTGACGAGCACTTTTCAATGATATGTTACATGATACACTTCTGAGCTACGGTTAAAAAGTTATGGCAACTCAAAAGTATGGGGATTTTATTAATCATAATTTTTTTAAGTCCACGTTAAAACTGACATAACGTTTAGTGGTAAGTCCAATTTAAGCGGAGGTTAGTGCATTAGAAAGAGCTCGACAAGTGCTTTTCAATGATATGTTAGATGACATACTTTGGAGGTACGGTTAAAACGTTATGGCAAGTCAAATGTATTAGTTAGAAATAGTGTCTAATAATACAAAAGTGCATTTCTACCCATAAAAAGGTAGTGTTCTTGAAAGTCCATGTTGTACCACCAAACCATGTTTTTAGCCAACTATGGATCGTCAAATTGAGAATATTGTTATGCTCAAAGAAAGTCGATCAAGGCATTCACCAAACTTTCAGAATGAGGACTATATGGCACCGATATTCCATGGTTCGGAATTGAGTGGCTATTATTAGGATTCGAACCATTTCAAATTGATTTGGGATCTTTTGAGAATATTTTTATTTTTGACAACAATTTAATGGAGTCTGAGGTAAGCAACAAAGATATTGTCCGCAATGAAAAGATTTCGTTATTCCATGGAAATCCAACTCATACCAATACTTTGGATTATTGTTCAATGCCTCATGGATCCATTAGTCACGAGCTTCAAGTGACTTCCATTCTCTAATTCATGTGCTTATCCAAAATGTATGGACGTGGATAATCATTGGGAATGTTCTCTCAGTCAACCAACACTATTCAAAATTGACTTTAAAATATGCCAGCAGTTTGTATCAGTTTCTTTGGAGAAGTTTGCAATGCTCAATGGATGCTAACTTGGTAAATCTTCTATTGAGTAATATCAAAAATGATTGTTCAATCATTATTTGGAACAATTGAAACATCAAATCCTTGTTTCAACTTTGGAATGTATTTTCACTATTTAGGATTGATTCTTCAACAATTTATATGGGCAACTACAAATTTTATATTTCGAAACGAGAGTCAATTTTGAGGTCAATCAGGCCAATTATTCACAACCACCTATGAATGAGGTATTGACCAAATTTGAAGAAATATATTTTGGTCAACAGTATGCCCGAAGATATGCTTCATCGTATGACAGAGGGTCAATATTCATGCCAACTACTTCGTATGGAACATTAATATACAAATAGCAATTCATGACTACCATTGTTTATGACAAAATTGTAATTTTCTTCATCAAATTGGTCTAACAACATGGATTGGCAGTTAAAACAGAAGATCCAAAAGTAAGACAAAACCAAGAATCCAAGGGAATTGGATAAGCATCCGAGTTGGTACGATGTCCAGGAAACAGACAAAAAGAGGATATTGCAGTGATACACTTTGTCCATTCCATACAAATTGGTTGCCAACAAGCATTATGGTGCTTCATCAGCGTCTTAAGCTAGCAAAATGGATTCAATTCGACATCTTTGGATTTGTAACGAGGCATTTTTTTTTTTGGATGACACATGCTTAATCATGACTACTTAACCAAGGCAATCAAGCTGATTAGACAAGCGTCTTCATTTTTTAGGACAAAATGTTTTAGTAGGAGAAGTGTCATATACTTTTAGTATATCCAATGTAAGCTTTGTAGGCCCAAAGAGAGCTATTAGCCTTAAGAACAAGGCGGTTCCCTCTTTGGGCCCTCCAAAGTAACTAATAAAGATATTAGGCCAATAAGGACCCAATGTAGTTTAAATAACACTTAACAAGGGCTAACTATCCCTCAAGATAGTTATGTTTAGTTAAGTAAGATCATTTTCTATAACTAAGCACGGGACATCAATTTGTGGATCTTTTGGCTCATTTGCAAGTGAGAGCTTTTTGCTTTCTCCTTGTGAATGTGAGCTATGGGGGTCCTCATTGCTAGGTCTCATGTGCCTTATCTACATGAATCCATCTTCATTTTTTCATTGATTTGTACTCTTCCTTTCAATTCTATTGAGATTCTATGGAGATCCTTGTGTTTCTAGCTTCCTGGCTAAAAGCATGGTTTGGTGGTACAAAAAAGAACCCATTTTTCATTGTACCTTTTGGTAGTACATTTCACTTTTGGGAGGGAGCTTGATAGATGCTACCCACGAGTTAATGCAATGAAGGCATCTCTAGTAATGATGGACCTACCCTCTTGGAGTATTGGGCAGTACGTGGTGGGCCTACACTCTCTCAAAAAAACCTTTTCTGAGTGCATTTCTACTCAAAAAAGGTTGTGTCCTTGATAGTCCATGTTGTACCACCAAATCATGCTTTTAGCCTTCTATGGATATGTTATCTTGATTGTCTTGTACTTTTCTTGCTCTTAGCTTTACTTTCATTGTAATTGCTATTAGTTTAGATTTGGCACATAACAGGGACAGAGAATGGCCATTCAAAAAAAATTGATGGATATAAATCTACAAAACCAACAAAAATATTGAGAAAAAATTTAATATGAAAAAAATATTAATACTAAAGACATTTAATTTGAATATGTACATAGTAATCATATACTTACAATTGCATTTTCTTCTATCATCTAGATTCAAATCTTGGATGTTGAGCTCTTTGTGAAGATAAACATGTTGAACTTAAACTTTCGTGATAGATTGACCAGCAGTTGATACTTTGAAATCCATTATCCTTCCTTTCCAAGAGCTTTTTCATATGTTATTTGATCTTTTTCTTTTCCAGAAAGAGACTTTTGAAGAAGGTTGTATAAAAATCCACTGATATTTACGATATATTCTTGGTATCCATTGAACTTCTATATTTTTTTCATTGCAAATATTGATAGCATCAATGGTTTTCTTGGTCTCCGATTATGTGTCACCATTAGTCCAAAATATCTCTATGGAAGCTAATTACAAATGAGAACAAAGAGAATGAGAGTTATACCTAAGAATGTCAAAAGTTCATAACTTACATAGATTCGTTAACTACAATTCATGAACATTGAATCCAAATTAACCTCGAGTTTACAAATACGGGCAGCAAGGAGTATTTGAAAAATAACGGTGGTCCAATCACAATTGTATGTTCTGCCCGGTGGGATTTTTAAAAAATCTCCAAATTTTGGCTGAGAATGTCAAATATTTTTATTTCGTCAAGTATTGTTAGAGTTCGTCACAGATGGACTCAATTTATTGGGCCACTTGGATGTTCAAAACGTGCGAAGTAAAAAAAAATCATCTTTACAAAGGGCCCATTTTGAGTTCTAATATCACCTAATGATTTTTCTTAGAAATTTTTGTAGATCTTTTCTATTAGATGGTGATCAGAGGATAGATCGAGGATCAAAATCAAAATGAAATCGAAATCAGATCGGGATCAAACAAAAGATCAGATGGAAAGAAAATAAATGTTTATAAAAATTAAAAGTCAGTCAAGAAAAATCAGAAGGGATAGATGGATTCTGATGATCAATCACTCAGATCTATTTTAATTTTTTTTTAAATTTATCTGATGACAAGTAGTAGACAATGACAAGTAATAGATGAGTAATAGCTTATTATTCGTCGAGCTGCCTATGTACTATGAATGATGATCAGAATACATTGTGAATAGGACGAGTAAAATAAATCAAAATGACATTTCAGTACTCGTCGGTGTAGTATATTGTAGATCAAGTATTGTACTTGTTACTGTACTGATGACAAGTAATGTTACTGAAAAAATTACAAAAATAGTAGTCGGCAAGTAATAGATGACCGAAAATTTGAATTGACGAGTTATAGTAATAGCTTATTACTCGTTGAGCTGCAGAATGCTAGATCTGAGGTCTCTGAGCACACTGTACTGATGACGAGTAATAAGACTCACAAAAAATGAAAAAAATCCACTTGGCGAGTAATAGAATATGGCGAGTAATATTCTTATCACTCGTCGAGTTGTCTTATGAGAGATCTGATAATGTAGAGAGCTCAATAAAGAGGATGAGTAAAAATATTGTGAAAATCTTGAGATTTTCCAATTGGCGAGTAATAGACATTACTCATTGAGCTGACTGATGATGCATCTATGTTTGCGCTGTTTTGTGGAAAAGTGACGAGTAATAAAAAATAACAGAAAAATAGAAAAACATTGTAGGGTGAGTAATAAACCTATCAAAAAAGAGAAAATAACAAAAAAATACAAACAAAAAATGAAAGGGAGGTAAACAATGAAAGGGATCTTAATTATTACTCCAATATATATTTCTAACACCTACTTTGCTTGTGTGTGAATTTTATGGATTAGTTTTAGAAACTAATGGATGAATACAAGTGCTAAATTTGTGGTTGTGATAGCATGATTTACAAAAACAATACAAGCATTCATCATCCACAAGAATCACACACAAAGAAATAATCAAGCAAGAGATAGGAAGGAGAAGATGTTTTTTTTTCTCTCTCAACTCTATTCTTCTCAAATGAAAAGTGTTTACAAAATGTGTCACATGCCTTTTTATAGACATTCCTATGGTTAGGGTTTTGGTTCACGCAAAACTATGTGCCTTAAGAAATTGACTTTACAAAAAAGTTTAAACCAAATTACATATTAGCTACTTGCGTCTCTGGGCTTTTCTAAGTAAAAATTTCATGATCATCAAAAATTCAACTTGGATATAAACTATCCGAAGAGAGAGATATATATAAACTATCTTAAGAAACTTGAAAAAAATCTATCTAAAAAACATGAAAAAAAGTTTGATAAAAAATTTTTACCATATTTTAAGAGCAAGAAAATTTGAAACAAGTTGCAATTCAGTTTGAGATAAAAAAGCCTAAAAATTTCAAAAAACAATGCAAATAAGCATTGAAGGAGGGTATTTATGTTTTGTTTTCATAGTTGAATTCCATAAATGCTTATGGGACAAATGCTATGCCACGTGTCAAGAAGACATAAGAATTCCATAATAAAGGTTAATTGAGAATGAAAAGTATTTTATGGGGGTCCATTTTAGTAAAATGAAAATTCATGCCCTTGCAAAACCAACTAGTTGAAGAGCATATATCTTGACAAGAATCGAAGATATTTCTCATGATCTTATATTGCCATATCAGTATATAACTCAGACATCTTAATAGTTGTCGAGGATGTGGTTACTCATAATGTATCTACAATAGTATACAACTCGGACATTCTTAAAAGTGTGGAGGATGTTGGAGAGGCTATTGATAACAACAAAAATAAAAGATGTCATTCTGAAATCGACATTCAAACAAAGCATACAGCAAAACCGTCAATTTTGGCAAGTGCAAATGCATCCACCCGACATAATTCAGATTTTTCAAAATCCGACTTCGATAAACATGATTACACAAGCAATATATTACATGATGCTAATATGACATCTTGATCCTACAAGATCAAGATGGTTACAAGCAGATGAACCTTTTGAAGATCTACAAAGAGGCCTCAAGTATGTCCAACATCCTTTGGAACTCCTCGAAATTTCAAAAGAAAACGTGTGCTTGCTTATGTTGCACCAAAAAAAACAAAATATGTTTTATCATCATAAAATATAAGTGTTGGCAGAAATACACTCCCACTCTATATCCTGCCAATTGTCGAGTACAAAGCTGTAATTTTTACACACCCGTTAATCAAAATTTGGGAATAACCGAACACTCTATTCACTCACAAGCTTCTGCTTAAAATCAACAATTCCAAATTGATCTTTCACTCACTCAAACTCACACAACTGCAAGAACAAGTAATCCTAACACTCCTCACTTCAACCACATCTTCATAGAATATGGAACAATGCAAACATAATTCATGACTCATTCTAAGCATCTAGCTTTGTATCTCTGGCCTATCATCACAAGTGACTCAGATAAGTTAAGTGGCTGCATATGCAAAAATGTAGGGATGCATGTTTGACTACTGGAGAGAAGGTCTTAGTGTAATCAATACCGTACTTTTGAGAAAATCCCTTCGCTACAAGTCCGGCCTTGTATCTCGATACATTTTCATTCGGTCGATACTTCAATTTGTATACCCATTTGCATTGCACTATTTTTCACTTATCTGGTACTGGTTGCAGCATCCATATCTCATGGATTCAATCTCCTAGTATCGTAGCTTGCACCCATTTGTCCTTGTCTGGACTATCAATGGCTTCCTCGAAGGTTTGAGATTCGCCATTGAATCCACAGAATTCTTTAGATGTTGAAGCTGAGCTACCTGACACAAATCTAGCTGGCGCTCTTCATTCTCTTGTCGATTTCCTGGGAGATTGTTCGGGTACCGCAATGTCTTTGTCTTTGTTTCTTCGGCTAGGTGTAGAACCATTGCCGTTTATTGTTGTTCTAGCTGTAGGCATGCTTGTTGTTATGTCCATGTTCTGTACAAGGAAATCGGAATTATTATTGACATGGATAGCCGGTCACTCCAGTTGTATGTGGTTATTAGTTATGCTACGTCATTCCAGACGTGGTCGTATTAAATAATTAATAATCATATGAGGGACAGACCTATAATTGGACATAGGAGCACATGCATGGTGAAGACTACTTTAATGCAAGAATAGGAGATCAAATAGCTCTATTTAGGTTGCATGGAATCCTAAAGAAAATATTCTCTCTCTCTTGAGAAGAATAGGTCTAGTGGAAACTCGCCCATCCTCCTATTGTGAATTGTGATTCTTGAGCCAATTCTACCTCTCCTCTCTTGTGTTCTTCACTGTGGCTTGGGGGTGCATTGGTTAGGGTATTGACTAGCCTCTCCATATTGGTTGGGTGGTTCATGCTCCACAGTTGTCCTTTTGGTTTGCATGTGATTGGAATCTTGTAGATCTTCACTTGGTGGTTCTTACAGTGGAACCTGGCTCTGATACCACTATAAGAACCACCAAGTGAAGATCTACAGGATTCCAATCACATGCAAACCAAAAGGACACCTGTGGAGCATGAACCACCCAACTAATATGGAGAGGCTAGTCAATACCCTAACCAATCACCCCCAAGCCACAGTGAAGAACACAAGAGATGAGAGGAAGAACTAGCTCAAGAATCACAATTCACAATAGGAGGATGGGCGAGTTTTCACTAGACCTATTCTTCTCAAGAGAGAGAATATTCTCTTTAGGATCCCCATGCAACCTAAATTGAGCTATTGATCTCCTATTCTTGCATTAAAGCAGTCTTCACCATTCATGTGCTCCTATGTCCAATTATAGGTCTGGGCCCTCATATGATTATTAATTATTTAATATGACCACGTCTGAAATGATGTAGCATAACTAATAACCACATACAACTGGAGTGATCGGCTATCCACGTTAGGAATAATTTCGATTCCCTTGTACATGACATGGACATAACACTTGTGGTCCTTCTTTTGTCTAATTCATCGCTCAGCTGATGTGCAATCCGAACATTTTTTTTTGAGTGTTTGGGGTCAACTCCCTCTATTATGGTTTACAAATCATAATAATGCTTTCCTAAGACGTCATAGCTGACATAATCATCAATGGCTATTGTTCTGGTTTCATCGAACTTGACGTCTTTGACGATCTTCACTTGGTTGGTCTCCGGCATGTAGATCTTGTAATATGACGAATGGTTGTCATATTCGAGGAGGTATCCTTGTTCGACTTTATCATTGAGCTTTGTTTGAAGCTTGCTTGGGATGTGTGCATAAGCTGCACATCCAAAGATCTGAGCATGCGTCAGATTGGGCTTTCTGCCCCACATGATTCATGTGGTGTTGTGTGAGAAACACCAGATTTGTCGATCTTCTTCTGGATGTAGGTGACAGTTGCTATAATTCAGCCCATAGCACCCTTGGTGCTTTCGAATAGGCCATCATACATCTTGTGGCTTCCATGAGGGTCCTATTTTTCCTTTCAGCTACATCGTTGTATTATGGTGTATAGGATGTGGTCCTTCTATGAAGGATTTCATGAGTGCTTGTTGAGTGCTTCGGACTTGTTATGTATGAAGTAGACTATCGCGAACTTGCTATAGTTGTCGATGAAGGTGGCATAATACTTCGAGCCTCCTATTCTTGCGACTGAGAGCAAGTCTTGCTACAATGTGAGTACAAACAGAATGTCATCCAATCTTTGGTCCTTGTTGTTCGTGGTGAGTCATAGCGAATCAATGTCATTCACTTGATGTCTTGATCAGTCTCCAAGAACTATCTATCTAGATGGATCTGTACTTCGAAAGTCAACCATGATTCATTTGGATGTAACGAAGTGAGAAATTGCTCCTGAATCAAGAATGACCTCTTGTGTGTCAGATGTTGAGGTTGTGCACATTTTTGCACATAGGTAGGCTGTCACATTACCATTGTTCGCGTTGTCCTTTCTTCACCCATATTGGAGCTTTGGGGTTCTTCCATGTAGGATGAACTGTTGTGGTTTTCCCATTTGCCTTGAGGCTGTTTGTTCCTCGGATTCTAGTAGCATTCCATAGCTGCATCACCTTTCTTGTGACAATGGATGCATTCAATCTTTGGGTTCAGCCAACATGCCTCGATTGTGTGTCCTCCCTCTGTCTGCTGATATCGATCATATTTTCGATCTTACTCCCTCTAAGGTCTGAAGGGTCTCTTCGGCTTGTCCTTATTGCTGTAGAGAGCCTCATTAGAGGTGTCCTTGTGATCAAGGTGCTCACGGGCCTTGACTTATTCTCAAATCTCAAATATCACTGTTTTGAAAGTCTTATGTGGATCTTTGGCTAGCAATGTTCGAGTAGTCTGGAAGGATTTTGGTAAGGCTCATAGCAAGTAGGTGAGCTTCTTCTCTGCTGAGACTGCATCGCCTATTCCAGCGTTGTGTAACTAATCGAATAGATCCTTCATCCGTCTGATAAAGGATGTGAGGTCTTTTCCATCCCATCGCAGGTCTTTGAGAAGCATTATCTTGCTTTGCAACTTTGTATGGAATCTAGTAAGCAAGGTATCTCGCATCTCTTTTGCATAAGACAGTGTCGTGAGGTCAAGCAGTAGAGAGTCTTCAATGGAGGATGAAAGAACGCCTACTGCCTTGTCATTTCTTTCCTTTCACTCTCTCAGATCTTGGCCTAGTGTAGCAAACATCTTCTCTGTTCCATCGATCCAAGGCCATAAGCCTTCTCCCTTCATAATCAAGGATGTCTTCACCTTCCACACTAGCATTAGAGGAAGTTTGAGTTCAAAAAGATTATCAATGTTGATCAGCTTGATTACTTCGATACTAATGATGTGCTAGAAAGTTTTGATGAAGTTGTTTCTACAGAACCTATACATATCAAGGAGGAGTTAACTCCCTTGAGAGGACCCCTCACCCAGACCATTACTATTTCCATTTCTCTCTCTACTACACTCACCCCTTCTGATAGTATTACCATCACCACCTCAACTCCTACCACCATCACCTAGCCATCTGATACGCAAACATGTTTTCCACCATCTCACTATGCACCCTCTCAGTTCCCTTTGTTCAAAGATGTCAGTAACATGTCGAGGACCATGAAGCAAGCTCTTGAAACCCATGCCGAGATGTCTTTCCATCTACACTAGTTGGTGAGCCAAAATGAGGAGCTAACTGATCAGCTAGCCAAAAAGGCTAAAGAATTAAACACCTGCTAGACTGAACTTATAGATAAGAGAATACGAGCTATAGAAGACGAGCTGAAGAACCAGGAGCTGCAAGGAATGATCCCGTAGCAAGTTCAAGATCTCTTACAACTATGAGATCAACTCAAGCAGCAAACCGTGCATGCATCAACCGAGCAACATCGGCCTTTTGAAATATCATAATACTTGGCGAGTTTTTAGCTTGATATCTAAATTGTGCTCTTCTGTAAAACCACTGAAAAGTTGAACTAAATATTTATTTCTTGAATTGTGTCCTCCATGATTTGTTGCTCTATGAAATGCTCCCCTTGCTTGCCAATGAGATTTTTCCATGCCTTGTGATGACCAGATACTTAAGCTCCCATAGGGCCTTTGCAAAATAAGTTGCATGATGAAGAAGGATGTGCTGCAAACAATAGTTTTGATTAGTTACATCAGTAGGAAAATATATAAGTCTGAATGAAGCCCACAAGGCCAATATTAAGATTCATCAAGACCACTATGAAGGAAGACTACTTGAATTACATGGACAAATCCAGAAAATGCAACAAGATTTACGAAAGGCCCTAGACCGAGTGAACCACCACATGTAAAGTACAAGCCGCATTAGCTCATCCGGAGAAGAAAGAAGACAAGGACGGACACGACAGAGGTGGATCATCTGAAACCATGACCTAATTGCTCTCATCCTGGACTCCGTTCACCTACCATCTACCCTTCCTATCCAGATTCGTCATCCACTTGTGACCACCAATATTATCTTACATTCCATTCGCTTGATGGACTAACGAACCAATGATTTATGTATAGACTTATGATAGAATTAGTTTCATTAATGTTTCAAATAGAGATGGTATGGCAATAGATTTGGATTTTCATTGCAGGACTAACCGAAAGACGACAGTTGATAGTGAAGCCAAATTGCAAAATAGAAGGATCAATCCAATAGACGAAGGATCCGGATGAAGACGAAAGATTGATGTTGCAGCGGGACCTGCAATAAGGCTACGGAGTGCAATGTTGGTAGATTCTCTACCAATATCAGGGTCAACCGACTGTCAGTTGATCTAAGTTTTTTTGTTATTCTTAAAAGTCACTAGACTTGTAACTTAATGACCCAACCATGACATCTGAATTGAGGACAAATTACTTAAGTTGCTTAAGAAATATCCGAATGTGACATGTTAGTGGGGAGCTG
The DNA here is from genome assembly GCA_029204225.1 of Diphasiastrum complanatum. Taxonomy (NCBI): domain Eukaryota; kingdom Viridiplantae; phylum Streptophyta; class Lycopodiopsida; order Lycopodiales; family Lycopodiaceae; genus Diphasiastrum; species Diphasiastrum complanatum. The sequence continues at coordinate 34,074 of MU831653.1, forward strand.
AGAAAACCACATTCAGTTATACCTGGTTGTTGAAAGCGACATCCATGAAACTGAATGGCGGGCAAAAAAAAAACCAAAAAGAAGATAGAAAAGGAAACTCGATGAAGGGAGGAGGACCTCCATTGTTGTTGATGGTAGACGACGAGAGAGAGGTCATGGAGTGTGCGAACATGTGCGAGTTTGAGAGGTGTCCGAGAAGAGAAGGAGAAATAGGTAGTTTATGTGCGACTTTGAGAGGTGTTCAGGAAGAGGAGGAGAAATAGGTAGGGAGGGTAGGTTGCCGTAGGCAGATGGCGCCGCAAGCATGTGAGTTTATGTGCGAGTTTGACCGACAAGTTTGACCAGTCAATTTTTTTTTAAATCTGAGGAACTTTCAAAATGAAAGGCTGGAAAAAATTTACGAAAGGACAAAAGTTCAAAGTTGAAGAAATGAAGGTTTTCTGTCTCACTTTAAGAAATCCAAAAGAAAATTTTCAGAAATTTGGTAAATCTGTCCCACCTCCACTAATTTGATCATAACTTCCTCAATATTGATCTAAATTACAAAAACTTAGTACCTCTGAAAAGCTAACAACAAGTTCTATCAGCCTATTGAATAAGATCAATGATTGAATGTGATTTGATAGGTCAAATTAGGGCTGAAATTTTTGAAAGAAGAAAATTAGCAAAACTAGAGCTATAAAACAAGATTTGTAATATCTTTTTGAATAATAATCCAAATGATTTGTCATATCTTTTTGAATACTAATCCAAATGACCTGCCATATAGTGCCATATAGACGGAGAAGTGGTATTCTGAGAGATCAGCTAGATTGCTTCTTGGAACAAACAGCCCTGATGAGGAGTTGAGAGAAGAGGGAACACATTACCCAGGTGGAAAAGGACTGCGAGTCGTCGGTACCCAGTAGAGCTGCGCACACTCGCAATTCCCGACTTTTCACAAAAAATTTAGGGAAAGCTCTTGCCAACAACAATACATGTGAGTGGAAAGCAAACTTCACAAAAGCATAATACGATAGATTATTACAACAAGGCTCAATGGCCTGGAATCGTACATTATCATTTCGTCAGTTTGATGGTAGTGTTCTATATTCTTGTTAACCCGCCAATACGGAAACAACAAATTAATTACAATCATCCCATCTCGTGACAAACTAGCCTTCAAAATTAGAGCAAAACTGATGAGATAAACAACGCAATGAATGAAATTCAGAAACTTGTCAAACTGCTATTGCAAATTCTTGAGGTCGTGATTGGGTCTCTCTAAATCAAGCAAAGCCAATTGCATGGAGGTTTCTTTAGCTAGCAACATGATATGGACTTACGAAACACTTTGCTATAATTCTCATGCAACTACACTTTTTCCATTCTCTAGGATTCTACCTATGTTTGAAATCAGTCATGACCAGACACTAATTGATAAAGAAGATAACTCTTGTACAGCTCCTAGTTAGATCAGTTTTAGCACCCAAGCCACAATGCATGAAAAGTTCTTGTTTGGATTTGAGAAGCTATCAAAAGAAAACAGGCGGAGCTTCCTTGTTCTTGGTACCACCGTGTTGCTGAATTAGTTGCCGTTGGTAGAACTCCTCACGTTGCCTATTTTCGAGAAAGGATTCAGGTTTTCCTTGATCCATGCAATTTGGGATAACAGGCGGAGCTTCCTTGTTCTTGGTGCCACCGTGTTGCTGAATTAACTGCCTTTGGTAGAACTCCTCACGTTGCCTATTTTCGAGAAAGGATTCAGGTTTTCCTTGATCCATGCAATTTGGCATAACAGGCGGACCTTCCTTGTTCTTGGTACGACCGTGTTGCTGAATTAGCTGCCTTTGGTAGAACTCCTCACGTTGCCTATTTGCAAGAAAGGATTCAGGTTTTCCTTGATCCATGCAATTCGGCAAAACAGACGGAGCTTCCTTGCTCTTGGTACCACCGTACTGCCGAATTAGCTGCCTGAGGTAGAATTCGTTATTTTGAGAAAATTGCCTACTCAAAGAAGGTAAACCTGAATCGGGAAGAGTTTGGAGATGCATCTGGTTCTGGCTTAGCTCACTTGAATAGCTAAATGTATCAGAGCCAACTGGTTGAACTGCTGCTGTGATCACATTTGATTGCTGGCCAACTAACGAGCCAATGCGTGAACTTCTGCTGCCCAAATTTCTTTGCATTACGCCCATGTTTGATAGTTTTCCTTCTAGAAATCCCTCTTCTTTGTATCGCATTTCAGTTGTTTGCATACTGTTGTCAATGCATCTAGGTACTGAAATCACCGAACAGACTCCCTGAGTATTAGAACTAGGCATGCTCTGGGTAGATGAATACAGCCTAGGCGTACCTTTAGCGTCATGAATGCTCAAAGCAGAGGCAGAAAAGCAGTTCGCTGCCAACAGGCTAGACTGGCAAGTCGACAGGTTACAGCACTTGGAACTAACTAGGTGTTCCATCAACTTTGGAGAATTAAGAATTTCTATTGATGAGGCTGTATCAATAAAGCTTCCCTTTTCTGTTGCCTTCGACATGATTGCATGCGCAATCGCCGAAGCTGCAGCAACATCAGGTTCTGCATAGCCAAAATGTACTGCAGATTCATTTGCTGTTGAGATTGGTGTAATTTGGACAGAAGAGGTTAAAGTGCTTACAGCAGCTCTATGCATCAATTGAACATTGCCAAATTGATCAGATCCACAAGGCAAAGCAGTTGCTGAAAACGCTAAGGTGCTGGCAGCAGCGGCTAAGCTGCTTTCTGCACAGCTAGCTTTCAATTTAAGGACAGATCCTAGTGACTCAGAATTGACTTGCTCTTCCTCATTTCCTGAAGGACCAGTATCAATTGGCATCAGCTCGATTGACAATTTTTTAATGTTTTGAACCTATCCTACATGTTGAGAACAAAGCGACCAGAAACATAAACCAGCCCAGAAGTACAAGCACTTAATCAACCAGAGCCTACTGTTGTCACTTCAAACAGTTTTCAGTAAAGAGATTGCGTTGTTTACAAGAGTAATTTGGGAAAAGAATGGAAAGAAAGATTGATTGTTTTCCAATTTTGAACATGAGCATTATATGTGAGGTTTAAGCGAGGATATTGAGTATTCAATTGATATTACCAAGAATCAGAACCTCTTGATCACGTCCCTGTTTGATATACTGGCCATTGTTGTCCATTTCAATCCCATGGTGCTCTTCAATTGCTGTTGATGGAATTTGAAACTCATGAGCCTCATTGTAGGAGTTTTCCCAGGTCAGCTGAGGAAACACGTCTGATCCCAGTTTCCCAGCACTGCTTGGGGCATGATCTGCTTCAAAATAGCGAATCTGTGTACAAAGTGTACTGGTTAATGGCCTTTTAGAAGCACATGGTCCTACTGGCAGCCATACTATTGATCTGAAGACCATCAAGAAGCAGAAAACTGATTATCAAGCACAAGAGTATCTTTTCTACATTTTGGGTTTGACTCATATGCAGGTACTTCATTAGAAAATGCAAAATTTGACAGCTTCACTTGAATGCCAATGTGTTTCAGTGCGTGCTCATATAAGTGCATAAACCATCTCTCTCTCTCTCTCCATTTTATATTCACAAGTCATTGCAATCAGTTCGACATTTTTTAGAGTGAGTCCACCAATTTATAGAGCTTGCAATGCTTTGATGTGTCCAAGCTGCAAGAGAAACGTGAAGAACAGCTGCTTCTGAGATTCCTGTGTAAAGAGTCTCTGGGCGCTGAAGCCCACGGCACTTTCCTGTGCGTGGCTTGCAACTAAACATTCCGCAACACCCCCACTCAAGCAAGCACAGGCAAAGGAACCCCCCACTGGCTCTGATACCATGTAAAGAATTTGGGCCTCGGGGCCACGCACACACACGTACCCATGCGAGCCGCGTACTGGGATCCCAACCCCAGTCGCCTAGCCACCCGCCATCCTTCTAACCCCCAAAAGGGGTGGTACCAGGGCATAGAGGATATAGAGAAGCCCCAACTTGGAGAGTTCATGGCAAGCAGTTACTTATGGGATATTCATAATTCTCAAGGCCGCCTCTGGGCGCTCAAGCCCACGGCACTTTCCTGTGCGTGGCTTGCAACTAAACATTCAAGCAAGCACAGGCAAAGGAACCCCGCATTGGCTCTGATACCATGTAAAGAATTTCGGCCTCAGGGCCACTCACACACATGTACCCATGCGAGCCACGTACTGGGATCCCAACCCTAGTCGCCTAGCCACCCGCCATCCGTCTAACCCCCAAAAGGGCTGGTACCAAGGGATAGAGGATATAGAGAAGCCCCAACTTGGAGAGTTCATGATGACATGTCTTAGACATTATGACTAAGTGGGAGTGTTAAATATAATGTATAGTCTAAATGTCTAAAAGACTATTATATGCCACGTGGACCACTTGGGTCCCCAATCGTCGCACCTCTGCGATATACACAAAGAGAGACACCTCTCTGTCACTTTCTATATGTAAGAGCTATTGCTCTCATTGACATCAATCAATATATATTGTCTCTTTGTCTCTCTTTCGTTCCGCAATATCCTGCATTACCTAAACCCACAACTCCTACGTTACCTAAACCACAACTGTTGTCCTAGATGCGAGAGTAAGTGTCACAACTGCTTCAGCTTCTTGCCTTACCTAAAACCACATAACTTTTTTTTGAGACACATAACTTCAAGAAAGTGAGATGCAAGTTTTAACCTACTAGGGTAGTGTTTTTATACCTCTTTTTGTAGTAGTTGGGAACCATATGCATTGAACAAGTTTGAATTCCTATGTTTTGTAATTGTATATGAGCTTTCATAAGCGTCCAATTGTAAAAACTCAAAATTATTTCTAGAACAAAAAGTGTTATAGTCTTCTATTTTCTTGGCATGTTGGTGAATGAGTGTTAAAATTGTCAAATTCTAGCTTTTAGATCCAAGTTGATTTGTACATAAATTGACAACACACGTGTGGAGCTTGTTCCCACGTGTGGATGGTAGTCATAAATGTATCTATATTTAGTTAGATTGTTTTTTTCTCGATTCACTCAAGTATGAACTAGTTGGAAGCTAGTCAGGTAGAAAATTGCCATGTGGCACCATTTCATTGATTGATCATGCATTCCCATGTAAATGAGACATGGTTCCCATGTGTGGGAGGCTATTTCCACATGTGTATATATCTGGAAAATATCAGTAGGAGTTGATCTTGCAAGTTCCTATAAGCTAGGAAAATCACCTCAAATCAAGCAAACGCATGGTGAGGCAATGGCACCAAGTTAGGATTCAAAGAGGTGGGGGCTTATCTTGCATTTATTGGTTGATCTAGATAATGTGGCATTCCCCACACGTGCCAGACCTGTTGAGTTAGCATACCAGGTTGAAATGTACTTGATCTATATATAGATCATCATTCTGAATAAGAGATTTGATGAAAGATCTTGATTTTGAGGCAATATCTTGTTATTTGCACTATTTGTGTTGTGATTTCTTCCATTGAATGCTATCAATTAAAATAGCAATGATCGACTTATACAGTGCTTTCTTATTTTGACGGCACCATGTGTGCTTAGTTCTAGAGTTAGCGGGCCATCTTTCTTTTACGAGCCCTTGAGTGCTTTTAAGCAACTTATCTTTGTACATACTTATTAGTTGAATATACAGTTTGTTGAGAGCAATTCTATTGTCTTGTCCTGTTGCACTTGACGTTGTGCTGTGGTGATTGATCCGGTCGGTTGTTTAAACTGTGTTTTCTTAACTTGGTATCAGAGCCCCTTGGTGGCTTGAGAGCTGCAAATTCACGACGGTTTGTTGGCTAGGAAGCACAAAACCGAGTCTGTGGAAATTCGTGGAATAGCTTAAAACTGTAAGAAGATTTAGAGGCAGGGGATTGGCAGTTGAATCAGAGGGCAAGCAAAAAGTGAAGCTGGAAATCCTTCTGAAGGGTTGCTTGGCGTTTGTAATTGGTTTGAATCCAATCGAACACCGTTTGAAGAGCGGTTTGGAGCAGAATATTGCTTGTTGTAGGGAGACCTCAGAGGGATAGGTAGCTGCTCAGATAGACTCTCAAGAAGATCATATAAGCCCAAAAACATCTTCTTCTTTGACAGCTAGGGTTTCAAGAAGAAAAAAAAAAAAAGCAGTTCTCTCAACACAAATTCGTTCTAGAAGCTGTGAAGAGCTAGGAGTGGGCGCCCTGCTACTTGTTGCAGATGTGTGGAGAGGCCGTGGGCGGCCGTGGATCAGCCAGCGAGCTGGAGTGAAGCAAATAAAATTTTCAAGGCTTGTGTGTGAGGACGTGGGGATGCCATCGTTGGTAGAGAAGAGAGAGAGAGGATTGTCCCGTGTGGTGAGGAGGAGAGGCCCATAGCATTTGGAAGGGGCCCGCGAATACAAGTGTGGGCATCATTGCACAGAAGCCATTGTATCCGTCAGATCTCGTGGAGTTTACATCCACGGTAGAGATTGCAAGAGGGAGAGCGACTGAGAGCCGCAGGATTGAGGATCACCCTTAGATGGGCTTTGAAAGGGTCCTGAAGAATTGAAAGGCAAAATAGGCCTTCTTTTCATTAAAAATTTTCAAACTAAAAAAATTGTTGGGTCCCAAGTTTTGTGAAAGGTGAAGTTTTTTCACACTGAAGAAACAGTTCAAAAACCCAAATTGCCTTTATTTTCACCTCCTTTAGCCTATTTTGGCCAAACGAAAGGCTGCACCCTGACTGTACCTACAAGTACGGTACACCAAAACAGAGTGATTGCCGCGGAGAAAGTGTTCGGAGCGCGCCAGAAGTGATTTCACCATTCCACTGGGCATGTAGTTGGGAGTTGGTGACGAGAAGCATTTCGGAAAGCGACGCTAGTTTGGCTTTCAATTTGTGAAAGAGCGGCGGGTGGCTTGGTCACCCAAAAATTTCCGATCATTATTTTTTATTTCTGACATCACGGTTGGCTTCCGCATACACTTTATAGCCTATAGGTGGAGTTTCAAGCACTTTGGAGATGGCAAACATCGATGAGGCAATTATGGGCGATGCAAGCAAACTTGATGGGGCTTCTAACTACAACATCTGGAAATTCAAAATGAAGAGCATTTTGATGGAGAAAGAGTTATGGGAGATTGTGGCAGGTATTGAAATCTGACCAAATACCACTCCAGGTGATATGAGGGCCTTTGATAAAAAGGCGCAGAGAGCATTTCCTTAATCAATCTTTCAGTGAAAGACCATGTAATCACTCATATAAGTGATGCCACGATGACTAGGGGAGCTAGGGAATCTCTTAGAAAGCAATTTCAAACTTGCAATCCAGCTCGGGCCATGTTCTTGAAGTCGAGATTGAACGCAGTAAGGATGGAAGAAAGTGAATCAGTGGGATCTTTCTTCACAAGGATAAAGGAACTAAGAGATCAACTTGTGGCAATTGGAGAACCAATTAGGGACGTTGAATTGGTACATACCAAAATGAGTGGTGTCTTGGAAGGGCTACAGATGTTTGTGAGCGGCATTGCTTCGAGGGAGAGATTGCCTACTTATGAAGACTTCCACGGAATCATGTTGCAAGAAGAACAGCATCGCGAAGCGGTGAAGTCAAGACAAACCCCGCAGGAGGATCAAGCCTTGCTTGCTAAAGGCAAGCAGAAAGGATGGAAAAATATTCCTAAGAAATCCAAGGATGATGATGACGAGGGAGAGTCATCATCAAAAGGAAAAAAGAAGAAGAAAGACAAATGTTACTATTGCCACAAACTGGGTCATTGGGCACGCGAGTGTGACAAGAAGAAAGCGGACATAAAGGCAAGAAAAGAAACTCAACAAGTCAACATTGCCGAAGATGATGGAGAAGATGACGAGACAAGTGTCTTCTCATCGACATTGGCATCCCAAGTTGATGATGGTGCCAGATGGTTCATAAATTCAGGCGCCACAAGGCATATGACCGAGAAACGTGATTGGTTTGAGAAATTCTCACCAATCCATGATTGGGATAAGGTCACTCAAGCCAATGGAGAGGAATGCCAAATATAGGGTGCGGGCAATGTACCTGTGCAGTTTCCTGATGGTAAAATCAAGAACATCCCTAATGTACTTTATGTTCATGAACTCAAAAAGAGTTTGCTTTCTGTTGGTGTAATGGCAAATCAACATCTTAAAGTTGAATTTGTCAAGGATGGATGCCTTATGAGGGATATGAACCACAATCATAAAGTGGTGGCAAAAGTTTATAGAGATAGTAATTGTGGCCTTTATAACTTGGATGTTGCGAATATGGTTTGGCTATCTCAAGAGCATCTCAATCTGAGTTGTGACATAGAAGACTTGGTCATTTGAACCTGGGAGCTTGAGATTAATGGCAAAGCTGAAGATGGTAATAGGGTTACCGGCATTGCAGGATGATCATCATCTAATATGTGAAGGATGCATCATGGGAAAGCATCACAGGGAGACATTCAAGAAAGGTGGAACTGCAAGAGCTAAGAAACCACTAGAACTCATTCACAGCGACCTGTGTGGCCCAATGAAGACTATGTCATTGGGGAAAGCATATTATTTTATGACTTTCATAGATGATAACTCTAGGAGGACATGGATTTATTTCTTGAAGAATAAATCCGACGCTTTTGCTCACTTCAAGGAGTTCAAGACTTTGGTAGAGAACCAACTGGATGCACGCAAAAGTGCTAAGATCTGATAGAGGGGGCGAATACAAATCTGATGATTTTGAGGACTTTTGCAAGGAACACGGCATCAAAAGACAATTCACACAGTCCACACACCGCATAGTAATGGTGTACCTGAAAGGAAAATAGGACTATTATGGAGAGTGCACACTCCATGATGAAGCAAATGGGCTTGACCGATTCACTTTGGTTGGAAGTGTGCAGTGCGACAATGTTCTTGCAAAACAGGAGCTGCGGTTCCAAATGTGACTCCCGAAGAAGCATTTACTGGAATAAAGCCAAAAATTGACAAGTTTCGTGTCATTGGATGTAAGGCCTATGTACATGTGCCAAAGGAGGAGCGAAAGAAACTTGATGCAAAAGCAATCAAGTCCCTTGCGAAGCTGGTAAGAAATCATCTCGTATTGATGATAGTGCACATGTTGACGCTACTCTATTTCGTCAGTTAGTTGGGAGTTTGATATATCTTACGACTACACATCCTGATATCTACTATGCTGTAAGTTTGATTAGCCAATTCATGTCATCACCCACTATGGACCATTGGAAAGCTGCACAAAGGATTTTGAGGTATGTGAAAGGTACACCTAACCTTGGCCTAATCTACAAAAGACAAAGTGTTTTACCTAAGTTGCAGGGTTATGTTGACGCTGACTGGGCAGGAAGTATAGATGATAGAAAGTCAACAACAGGTTATGCCTTCAATTTTGGTAGCGGTTGTTTTTCATGGTCTAGCAAGAAGCAAGATACCATTTCTCTTTCTTCTACATAAGCCGAATATAAAGCGTTGAGTTCTGCTACCTAGGAAGCTATTTGGCTACGTAAGTTGTTATGTGAGATTGACATGAAGCAGGTAAATCCTATTGTTAATTTCTGTGACAGTCAAAGTGGAATACAATTTGCTAAGAATCCTATCTTTCACGCAAGGACAAAACATATTGAGGTGAAATATCACTTTGTGCGTGAGAAGTTACAATCTGAAGACATAAGTATTGTACATTGTTCTACGTTATTACAAGTTGCTGATATATTTACAAAAGCTTTAAGTAAAAAAAAGTTTGAGACTTTTAGAGCCAAACTTGGCTTAGATCTGGTTATGTAAAAGGCCTTTACTTGTAATACTATCATGGAGGTATGTTCCATGAATAAAGTAAACTCTAAAATAAAGAAAGATGTTGATCATTGAGGGAGAGAGTTAAAATAACAAGGATCGACTTATACAGTGCTTTCTTATTACGATGGCACCACGTGTGCTTTGTTCTAGAGTTATCGAGCCATCTTTCTTTTACGAGCCCTTTGAGTTCTTTTAAGCAACTTATCTTTGTACTTATTAGTTGAATATACAGTTTGTTGAGAGCAATTCTGTTGTCTTGTCCTGTTGCACTTGACGTTGTGCTGTGGTGATTGATCCAGTAGGGTGTTTAAACTGTGTTTTCTTAACTCTATCAATAGGTAATGTACTATAATATTTGATCATTGTCCTTACACTAACAATATTCCACCCATGTGAGGCCAATCTTGAACTATATTGATCATTTATCAAGTTGTTGTTGCTAACTAGATGCAATTTTTGATCTAGATCTAGATCTAGACATTAGAATTGTGATTGAACTATCTAATTGGCATCCAACACCTCTTGTGGATCAATTATAAATCCAATTAAGGTCCTAAATTTAGTAAGTTTAACAAGTGGTACATGAAGCTCATGGATGACAAAGAAGACAGAGTTTCCAAGTCTAGCAAAGAGGGAAAAATATGCCAAGGATCAATATATTTGACAAAAAAAATGTCAGACGAGATTGATTCCATAAGACACCATGGTACCCCAATGAAAAAATGGTACTAATCTATCCCGATCATGCCTTTGCAATTACCAATTGCTGAAAAGTGAATGAATCATACCATTATAGACTTAATGAACCAAATAGACAATTATGAGAATTTGTAATTCTCAATTGAAACGTTGAAATTCAAGTTTTGTTTTGATAAAAAGGCACATAATTCAAACAAAATTTTTTGTGATCTCATACTATGAAAACTGATATTATAGAGCTCAAAATCTTGATCTAAGTCTGCGACTAAAAATTGTTCAAAATTAGTGTTCAATTTTTTGAACTACATGCAAAAAAAATAAAACTCTAGATGGTTTCGAGTCTAACGTTTGAGAGCTATAGCTATGACTGCACTAAAAGACTGCTTGACTAGAGAACTTACTTTAGATGGTGATTGAAGCTGGTGTTTATATAAATACCATAAAGACCTATTGTCTTAAAATCAATATCGGTCATGTGGCTGGGTCGCAGTTAATGGGTACTAGCATCCATACATGATCAACTTCAAAAAGTCATCTTGATGTGCGTGACAAAGATTTTGGAGTCTATTTCTACCAGAAAGTACAATAAGAGTATTGTGAAAGTACTAGTTGACATGTGTGAGATTCAACTGAAGTTCAAATCAAAGGAGTGTAAAAGGTCTAATGTTGAATGTTGAATGAAGGTCAAAATTGAATGTCAAATGTCAAATGTCAAATGTCAAAGGAGTGTCAAATTTGAATTCAAATGTCAAATGAAAGTCAAAAGTTTGAATTTGAATGAAGGTTGAACAAATTTTAAATAACTGAATGTTTAGGAAAAATTTCAGTTCCTTGGAACTTTGATTTGTATGGCTTTTCTGCTCGAATCTTGAGTGAAAAATGAAAATATTCGAATGTAGATCTCTATTGTTCAAATTGTGATTGAAACTACAAAACTTTGAATTTGATCAAAATTTACAGACATTGTACTTATGACATGAAGGGTTTGTAGTGAAATTGAATCAATAGCGAGATTATAAATATTGTATTTAGTTTGTAGTTTGACATTAAAGCACCTCCATTATTTACAATTGGTGTTTTTTTCTCATTGGTGGCCCTTCCACTTGTTAAGGTACCAATTTTCCTTGTCTTAACACTAGAGTCATCACAAAATGCGCAAAAAAGTGTGCATTTCAAGCACTTATTCAAAAAGTCATATCTTGACATAAACTATGATGAATCACATCAAATCCATTCACACGTGTGTTCTTCATATATACATTTATCGATTCAAAATTTTGAGACCTTCATTTTGAGCAACTTATATGTAAGATATGATGTGTCATGTGGGGGTATTGATGAAACTTTGATATTTTCATATATGGACCTACATTGTTGTAAATTTTACATTCAATTTTTAGCTTGTCTACTCTTAAAAATCCTATATGATTATAGGAACATGCCTATTAAGAAAAAATTGAATTTGGAGATCTATAGAGATAGATACGTGCATTCAAAATTACGGGCCTTTTAATTGTTGATAAAAATCACCAAAACTAGAAATATCATATATGAGTGTACAATACCATGATTTCAACAATATTTTTTTTGGTTTGTCTACTTTAAAAGTATTACATGACCATAGAAACATGTCTCTTAAACTTTTGTCAATTTGGAATTACATAGTGATAGACGTGTGCATATAAAGTTACAAATGTCAAGTGCTGAAAAGTATCGTAAATTATTGAAAGGTGATAGAATGGAGGTGCTTTTTACAACCCTTTCTTTGCCTATCTACTATCAAAAATCCTTTATGACCATAGAAACACGTCTATAAAAAAAAATTAAGTTTGAAATCTTGTAGAGATATATACATGCACCTAAAGTTACCCATAAAAAATGCCAAAAAGTGCTAAAAATTGAAGGTTTTTGGGAGAAAATTGCCATCAATTGAGAGAAAAAATTCAAGTCTTTCAATAACACAATGAAGAGTCAAGTCTAGTTCCACATATAGTTGAAAGATTAAAATTTCAATCATTTCATGGCATGTTATGTCTCGTCCAGTGACGAAGGGTTTATGCACACTTTTGTGTGTATGCACACAAAAATGTGCTAAAAACAACTCGTGTTAAAATCTCAATAGCTTGTTAATTCTAGAAAACAAGGTCAACGGAGTTGTTTTCTATCCTTCCCAAAATCGAAAAAATGGCAGTTCTATTCTTTATTGGATTTGCGTACCCAAGTTCCATTTTAAAACCAAAAACTATTGAGTTGCAAGAGCACTTTTTGGACAAAGCAAAAATTAATGAAAACTTCGTAATCTTGCATTTGTCATGAAGATTATGACTTCTACAATGCTGGTAATAGTCCTTGTTGGCTACTAACATATATCAATAATCTAAATTGCTCATATTAATACCTAAATTGATCTAATTTGCAATTATGAAAAGGTTTTGGAAATGTGACAAGTTTTGAACTATATTTCTAATTAACACTCTTCCTTATGATTTTGTTAACAAATTTTATCTTTTAACTATTTTTAATATTAGAAAAAATCCATCAAAAAATATCTAACTTTTGCATTTGTTGAAGCTTTTGAAACTATTGAGCTCCATCAAGGCATATGTTTAGATCTATTCAGTATCCCAATAGCATAAATTTTTATTACTGCAAAATATACTATTCACTTCAACATCTAAAACTTTAAGTTTTATGGAAGCTCATGTCTTGAGACTCCAACTTTTTCATAGTTAGCGGGCAATTGGTCAACAAAAGACTGAGCAAAGCCCAAGAAATCTCCCTTCTTCTCACAACTAGAGTTTTCAAAGAAAAAAGTTCTCTCTCATTTGGAAATGGATTTTGATGTTGTCAGAGGCTGATCTTGGGTGCCCTAGCATCACGAGGCATTAGCTAGGAGGCCAAGACTAGCCGTGGAGGGAGAAAACAACCTGATCGATCCACAAGTGGCAGCCATAACTCATTTTGAAGAGCTTGCAAGGAGATGGCCGTGAAGGAAGGAGGAGGACCTCTCAGGTTTGCTCGCACACGGAGGAGTATCCTTGTAATGATCGCCTAGTGAAGATCTGACTTGATCATGTTGCATGCAACCAAAAGGACACCTATGGAGCAAAACCACCAAACGAACAGGAAATGGCTAGTCAATACCCTAACTAGTTCACCCCTATGCCATGGTGAATGAATGCAAGAGAGGAGGGGATCTTGGCTAGAAGGATCAGAAAATCCAATAGGTAGATGGGTGAGTTTCCAGTAGTATATATTCTCTCCCATGAGGAGAGAATATTCCTCCTAGAATCCCCATCAACCTAGAATAGCAATTGACCTCCTATTCTTGCATTATAACAGTCAGACACCATCCAAGTGCTCCTATGTCCAATTATAGGTCCGGTCCCTCATATGATTATTAATTACTTTACTGGCCAAGCCTGGAATGACGAGACATAACTAATAACCACATACACTGGAGTGACGAGCTATCCATGTCAAGAATTATTCCGAATCCCTCATATTGGACATGGACGTAACATTCTTCCTCCCTTAAACCAGTTATGTCCTCAAAACGAGTAAGTAGAGAAGACTTAATTTGTATGCTTTTAACTCTTTTCCAATAATCATTATCCTCAATCTGCCCAACCAACCTAAGCAAGCACTCAGAGATAGAACAATGAGTACTCTTTCAGGTACATTGATCGATAAGTTATCCAAATGGACAAAATCTTTAATATATCCAATTGTCATCATCACATAAACTAAATTTACATGATACACTGGATGAGCAGTCGGCCAATCATGAAGATCAAGTTAAAAAGCTAACAATCAATCCTTAGTCTGATTTCAATATCAAATAAGTACTCAGAGATGGAATAATTCTCAAATTATCTATCTTTGGACTAAAGTACTATATCGACCTTTCGAAATACACTAGGAGATAAATTTTCCTATTGAGCTTGACTCTCTCCAATCTAGTAACATCACCTTCACGCAACTTCAATTTACAAGAATCTCTAAGTGAAATGTCACTTTACATTGGAAATCAATGTTCAAAAGTTAAAAATCCAAACAATTATAGTCATAAATGTTTTTTGGTACAAATACACTTAGAATTTTCAGAAAAACTAAGGTACAACAACTCATCCTACCAAAATCTCTTAGGAGATCCATCAAGATAAAAATGACTTTAACTCAATCTTGAGTACCCCAGATATTCTCTTGAATTAATTGCCATTAGAGGAGTTCTAAATTTATAAAAGACCCTTTGTAAAGATTCTTTTTATATTTTTTCTTACACATGGACCAATCAAAACACTCAAATTTGAAATCTATGTAACATAACTTTTTGAGTCCACATTTTGATTCCATACTAAAAATGGCATAACTTTTTAGTTGTAAGTCCAAATTTAGCAAAGTTTAGTGCATTGGAAAGCGCTCAACAAGGGCTTTCCAATGATATGTTAGATGAAATACTTCTGAGATATGATTAAAAAGTTATGGCAAGTAAAAAATATTAGTGCTATAATATTTTAATAATATAAAAGACAGTTTGCACGAATTCTTAAAGGGTCTTTTTGGAGCTCAAAACTCCCCTAATGTCTATTCCTAGCAACATAAGCAAAGAAATAACAACCATTAAACCTTAATAGACTTGTTTGTCTCCTAATTAATCAGAGATTTAGGTTGAAAATAGTACACATGCATCCCTTGACTACAATCTGTAGCAGAATTTTCTCATAAATAAATAAATTACTTAATGAAAATGCTTGTGAGATTTACATAATCTCAAATATGTACTGGAGTAACCAAATTTAGAGTTCAAATAATAGATCTAAATCCTCAACTCTCCCAAATGATCAAGAATTACTCATTACCTTAAGAATCATCGTATTTTCTTATATTCTTTTAATGACCTTTAAGTATCAATTTATGATCTGTCGATCATAAATATTTAGAATCTTATGATTCTTCAATCAAAATTTACAAGATTCCAAAACCATACTTCATCATTAAAAGATACTAGAGTATATGCACAACATATCACTCAAGAAAAATAAGAATTATTTTGGAATCTTTTCTACATGGAAAATCATTTGGATCCCAAGAATATTCTTCCAATCCGATTCTTGATTGAGTTCCAAATTCTACAATCAACCAACTAATTAAAGATCATTATAACATCCATCTTTAACAACATGAATTTATGTAATCACCTAGAACAACATCTAGAGATTACAAAGTTCTGTTGAATTCCAACTGAATTCAGTGGTTATCCTTGATATTAGTTAGACTCTATCATCCAATATGAGCTCACTGGGATACAGTCAATGACTTAGAATATTTCTCATTCAAGAAATATTTAATATCAAGAATCTTCTATATTCTATGCACACAACTTCTACAGATGAGTCCTAATAACTCACAAGTCATGTGTCTTATAAGCAATATAGATAAAAATAAACAGTTCCTGGATTCTCTTCACACTGCTTATTCAACTAATTAACTTTTAAACATGAATTACTCAATTGCAAATGATTTAGAAATCTTAAATGTCTAGGTGAAGATTTCAGTTATACTAGTATAACACCACATTTAAATCCTTTTCTAAATCATAACTAAATTAATGAATTATTCTTTCCACACAAAGAACCATTAACATGCGAGTAACTGTTCCACGCATTACTTGTTCATATGTCTATGCACTCTGACTAAGTCAAGTATACGATATAAACTCAGTACATAGGAAGCACATTACAGATCCACAAGATTAAGATGCACATAAGCAACATATCCAACTATGTTCCTATACATAAACATAGGTTGTAAACTGGTAGATACCATAATCCTCATATGTTACTCATAGGTTTCACAAAACTCAGCTATAAAACTCTATTTCTCATGAGTGAATAACATATCTAAGAAATCTCTAAAGTAAATAATTCCACATCACAAGTTTTCCAACCATCTAACTATCAAACTTTTTCCTCAAAATCATAAAATATCTTATCTCGAGTGATAGAAATATCACATCTCAATAATGAACTATCATATAGAGATTAACATTTGTGAAAATTGTCAACATTTCCTAGCTAGTTTGAGGCCTAAATTGGCAATTTTTGTACATAATTTTGGATCTAACATTTCACACGTGTGAAAGAGGCCTAGATACTTTTATTTTAGTATATATTTCATGTTGAAGAAGTCTCAAACTTCAGGACCTTTGAAATGCCACCAAAATCATATTATTTGGACATATAGGCCAAAATTGGCTATTTTAGGCTACTGGTGTCCTAAATTTGGGTCCTAAGTTCTAGAGAGAGGAGAGAGAGTCATCTCTCTCTCACCTATATTAGGCTGAAATTTGTGGAGAACAGGTTGGAGAAACTTATTGTTGAGAGAGATCAATAGATCATTGTCACAGTTTCTTCCTCCATTGAGAGCATTGCTTTGTGTATTGTCTTCAAGCTTTTGTGTATGATCTTAAGAGGTTTCTAAAAGTGGTAGGATGCTATTGTAGGGCTGGTATGCTGTTGTTTTTGGCTGCCATCAGTACCTTTTATTAGTTTCTTTTGTCTCTTGAATGCTTTGTCAAGTTCATGTGTATCAAAGGTAGCATTAGAATGCTTTGCCATTTCTAGCTTTTGTAGCTTGTTGTGCAAAGATCTTAGCCAAGTATTTTGGGAGTTTGGATCCATTCAAGGTCCATCTTTTTTACATGGTATCAAAGCTAGTTGGCTGTTATTTTTAGTAAGGTTTCCATTTATGGTGATATTTGGATGTTTGATCAAGTTCTAGCTTGATTATGCATTTCATTGTTGATCAAATCTTACTAACCTTTGTTTTGTGAGTTGAACTTGTGAATCAAAAGCATATTTCAGGTCTATTGAAGATAAAAGGCTGAGAAGAAGCTATTTTGGATTGGATCATAACACCTAATCATTTGCTGATTGTGAGGCTTGTGCATATTCAATACTAACAATGTTCTGTTCAATGTATTGTTGACAATCTCCACTTCTGTGGATGAACACTCTCCTTTGTGGATAAACACTCTCCTTAAGTGGATGAACCTTCTCCTTAAGTGAATGACAAATACTCTTTGAGTGATTTTGTATTTCTCCAAAAGGCTGAGCAAAGCTCCCACTTGGATGAAAGATCCCCTTTTGGGTGAACAGATTGTCAACAATCTTTTGCATAAATTTTGGTGTACTTTGTTGAGCATGTAAGTAACTCTCCTAATGTAATTTGATTGGAGCATTTGCTGGAAGGTTTCAACCATTATGCATATGTGTTTTCAGGTTCTTAACAGGTTGAGGAACATTCTCATGTGAAGTGATCTTAGATCTACATCTAAACACCAAGATTTGACAAGCTAGTGAAGCTAGTCTTGTGATTCACTAAGTGTGCTCTTTCATTCACCTCTAAAGCTTGTATTTATCACTTTCTGGAGTTTATAAACTTTTAGAAGTGTGGTTTACATGTGGTTTTATAGGCTGAATCAGTATCTTAGTGTGTTGATCATATGTTGATCAAGGCTGTTCAATTCTATGTATTCTTAGCAGCCTAGTCTTTTGTATTTTTTAAGAATGCAAGTAACTCTTCACACCATAACTTGATTTGGTCACTTGCTGGAAAGTTTGAGAGCTTAAGCAAGAGTGTGTTCAGGTTGGTTTGAGTTTGTAATCCATTCTTAGTGTGTGCAAAGTGTTGCATGTGTTTTCAATCTTCCTTTCTATGCTTGGAAACCAGCCAGGTTCAAGATAGAAGTGTTTTAGGGTCCTAGATCTTATGAGATCTCCTTATCCATCATTTGTTGAGAGGAAAGTGAGTGCTAGGTGCATTAGGACAGAGCCTAAAAGTTGAAGAATCATTATATTCATGGCTTTCAATGGTGGGATCATGTTAGAAACTAATGATAGGTTGAGTTCATCAAACTACTCTACCTGGAAAGTGAGGATGGAATCCTTACTTGAGTTGAATGAACTCATGGACATAGTTGCAGGAATAGACCACCCATAGTTCAAGAGCAACAAAGGTTTGATAAGAAGGCCAAAAGGGCTCTTTATATCATTAAAATGAATGTTACCAATGAACTTCTCAAGGAAGTTGGTACAAGTCAAAGTGCAAGTGAGGCATGGAATGCCTTGAAGAAACTCTTTGAATCAAAGTCCACATCTAGGTTATTGACCCTAAGGAGGCAAATATTTTCTAGTAGGCAAAGAGAGGGTGAAAGTGCTCATGGGTTAAGTCCTTAAGTGATGATCTAGCATGTATTGATGAAAACATAAAAGATGGTGAAATAATCCAGGTTATGTTGAATGGTTTGCTAGATGAACATGCTAACCTTGTGCAAAGTTTTGTCATTCAAAGAGTCTTGCCAAGTGTGGTCTACTTGCAAGAAATCTTATTGGCTGAAGAACATAGGTTGCAATCAAAGCTTGATGGTGCATCCTTGCAAGCTGGAGGTGAAGAGACTTTCTTCACAAAAGGCAAAGTCAAAGGCAAAGGTAAAGGCAAAGGGAAATGGTCCAAAGGTGGTAACTCGGATCATGATGATCACTCTTCCTCCTCCTCTTCTACTTATTTTAGAAAGAAAGACAAGTCAAAGTTCAAGTGCTTTTATTGTGGGATAAAAGGTCATTTTGCAAATGAATGTCATAAGAAGCAAAATAATGAAGGTAGCAAGCAAAACAACTTTTGTACTTCTAATGAGGATCTAGATTCTTGTGATTCTCTCATGATGTGTTCTTCAAGTCTAATGTCAAGTGGAAGTGACAAGGATTCATGGTGGGTAGATAGTGGATCTAGTTCACACATGACTAGTCACAAGGAGTTCTTTACTTCTTTGATCTCTTATGTTGGAACCAAGAAAGTCGCTCACATGCCAAATGGTGGTGAGTGTATGATCAAAGGTATTGGCTCAATCCCTATTTTCCTTTCTACTAATAGGAATGTAAGGCTTGATGGTGGTCTTTACATTCCTTCACTTTCAAGGAATTTGCTAAGTGTTGGTCAAATGTTAAAAAAAGGGCACAAGACAAAGTTTGTTGGGGATGTTTGCTTCATTACTAAGGGAGATGTCTTGATTGCCATGGGCAATAGACAAGGTAGACTTTACAAGCTTGATGCATTTGTTATGTCTAACAAGAGGAATGAAATGGATGTTGGTGGTTCTCTCAACTTTCAAAAGTCAATCCCTAGCATCAATAAGATTGGTAGATCTTATGCAAAGTCTAAAGAACTTCCTTATGCTAGATCTAGGTTGAGATCTAATGAGCTTCTTGGAGATAGTTATTGTTGTGCTAACTTGGCAACTTTTGGTGGATCTATGATCAATGTTTTGGATCCATTGGATCTTGAAGATGGACTAGTGCTACGTACTAGTCAAATGGAGTCTGGTGGTGCTAAATTAGTATCATGTTTGAACTCTTCTACTCATAGATTTCCAAGTCTTGGTGGCTCTTCAATGGAACTACATGGCAAGTGCAAAAATGAAAAAAGTAAGAAGAGAGCTAACTTCATCAATGGAGGTGATGAAAACTCTTCTTTGGAACTGGTTATTGCTAATGATCTTGAAAGATATTGAAATGGTCAATATGTTTACTTTTGAGCAAAGTTCAAGATCTAGCATCCTAGTGCTGGCAAATTGGCAAATTGTTGACAATGTAGGATCAAGGGTTGTATGCAAATCTTGTGGAGATACTTCAAGTATTTCAAGTTCAGGTTTTGTTCATTCGAATGGAACAGAGAACACATCATTTTGGCATTCATTCACTCAAAGGCTTTTATGGATTGGAGATCTACAAAGGCAAGGTGGTGATGGAGGTTCATTCATGGAGATACATGGTGCATTCACTATGGGCATAGTGGAATGTGGAGGAGGCATGCAAACACTTGTTGGTTACTTTCACTTACAGCTTGTTTGCTTTTTTTTTATAGAGAATTCAAAGGTGGATACATGGAGGAATCCTTTCATTATAATTCTATGTTCTTTTACATGTATCTTGTTCACCGTTCTATGTAAAATTGATGTAGGAAATAGTGAAGCATCCTATATGGACACTATTATCTATATCAATTATGTTGTACTTCATATTGTACATATTAGAACACTTGAGAAGAGATATTCTATCATGATGGAGATCATTCTTAGGTTGGAGCAAAGTAGTGTTGTAAAACTAGCAAGTTAAGTTGAAGAGGGAGTGTGAAAATTGTCAACATTTCCTAGCTAGTTTGAGGCCTAAATTGGCAATTTTTGTACATAGTTTTGGATCTAACATTTCACACGTGTGAAATAGGCCTAGATACTTTTATTTTAGTATATATTTCATGTTGAAGAAGTCTCAAACTTCAGGACCTTCAAAATGACACCAAAATCATGTTATTTGGACATATAGGCCAAAATTGGCTATTTTAGGTTACTGGTGCCCTAAATTTGGGTCCTAAGTTCTAGAGAGAGGAGAGAGAGTCATCTCTTTCACCTATATTACGCTGAAATCTGTAGAAAATAGGTTGGAGAAACTTATTGTATTGTTGAGAGAGATCAATAGATCATTGTCACAATTTCTTCCTCCATTGAGAGCATTGTTTTGTGTATTGTCTTCAAGCTTTTGTGTATGATCTTAAGAGGCTTCCAAAAGTGGTAGGGTGCTATTGTAGGGCTGGTATGCTGTTGTTTTTGGCTTCCATCAGTACCTTTTATTAGTTTCTTTTGTCTCTTGAATGCTTTGTCAAGTTCATGTGTATCAAAGGTAGCATTAGGATGCTTTGCCATTTCTAGCTTTTGTAGCTTGTTGTGAAAAGATCTTAGCCAAGTATTTTGGGAGTTTGGATCCATTCAAGATCCACCTTTTTGACAACTTTTGGGTAACAGAAGTCTAAAC
Source organism: Diphasiastrum complanatum (assembly GCA_029204225.1). Taxonomy (NCBI): domain Eukaryota; kingdom Viridiplantae; phylum Streptophyta; class Lycopodiopsida; order Lycopodiales; family Lycopodiaceae; genus Diphasiastrum; species Diphasiastrum complanatum. The sequence continues at coordinate 55,411 of MU831653.1, forward strand.
TCCATTGAATCAATTGAAACATTAATAGATTTTGAGCCATATTCAAAAATCATGTATGGAAGTATAATTTCATATAATCTCATCAATCCTTCAGAACCAAATTCTACACTGGAAGGAATTATACGAATTTCAATCCAATTGTCTCCGTATTTAATAATTTTTTTAAAAGTAGAGATTTAACATAATAGAGAAATAGATTTCAGGGCTTCCATATTTTGTAAATAATGAGATACTATTTGGGATCGATCTATATTTCATAATTTTCCAAAATACCCAAAACAGAAAACCAATGGATTTCATGTTATTATGGCCATTATAATAACTACAAACTATCAGTCTACAGATCATTCTCACCCAAGAAATTTCCATTGGAATCACTGATGTCCCATACCAGTAGCTTTTCCTCCAAGAATCCTCTGCATCTAGATCGGTATTGCCTAAAAAGTCAAAAAGACTATTTGGCTATCCTATATCCAACTATAGGATTAGAATCACAACTAACTTTAGGAGATACATCTAACCATTGAAATCACTCATGCTCCTTAAGTGTTACCCAAAGAATACCACTCCACATTGTACCCCAGCATGGACGGGACGAAAATGTATCGTTCAAGTACATATGAAATGCCTCAAGTATATTCACTAACCTAAAAGGAATATGGATCTCAACAAAACCAAATACCATATTGTCTTGGATATCCAATATCTATTTTAGAATCGGTAAAAAGAACTTAATTTTTTTACAGGTTAGAATTCTCTTGGTTGTCTCAGTCATTATAATGAAACACTTTATAATGCCACAAAAAGAATCCAAATTACTAGATTCATGTATGGAACACCTTTCATCTGCCATCACTTACAAGATCCAAATCCAATTGCAAAATAGAGATGGTTCCATAAATGGATTATCTGACTTGCCACTTACTTTTCCCTTTGAATCTTTGATTTCTCAAAATTCTAATTAACACTGGAGAAAAGGAATCCAAATTCCTAGAGGTGGTCTTCTTGATTAATTCCCAATTTTTATTCTCATTTGCTATTAGTTATATACTTCAGGAATTGAAAGTAGATTAACAAAACTGATTGACTGGGTCAACCGATCAACTACCCCTCATGGTTCAACTCTTTCCTCCCTTCCAAAAATTGGTCAGGCTAGAAACCCCAAAATTGTACTAGGAAAAAGCTCAATTTGGTATCAGTAGTGTTTTAATTACTAATGAATCATATTGTTTTGATTGTTCAACTATTTAAGTGTCGCACTCAATTACTGGAAAATCTCTTATGGATCAGCATGCAATATGTTCCAAGAAGATTTGTGTTGATCTCAAAAAACAAGAAATGCTCCAATTAGTTGACAGATTCTAAAATCTACAACTAAAAGTCAGAGGAAATATGACCTCAAAATTGATTGATTTCAACTCAATAAGCAGGAATAGGAGGTCAATTGCTATTCTAGGTTGCATGGGGATCCTACGAGGAATATTCTCTTCTCCTAGAAAGAATATATACTAGTGAAAACTCGCCCATCTACCTATTGGATTTTCTAATCTTTGTAGCCAGGACCCCTCCTCTCTTGCATTCATTCACCATGACATGGGGGTGAAGTGGTTAGGGTCTAGTCGGATCTAGTCGGATTTTGGTTGCATGCAATAGAATCTAGTCGGATCGCACTAGGCGATCTTTACAGTGGTATCAGAGCAAGGGTTTGTATCAATCGGAAGGTGTAGCTGCTTCTCGTTTTTTTTTTTAGAGTTTTGGTGGTTTCTCCTTGCTTTGGACTTCCAGGTGGTGGAATTGATCTCCAAGTAAGTGGCTTCTCTGAATTTGGTTTGATTTCAGCCTATTGATCATGATTATATATTTTTCTATAGATTTTCATGGAAATCAATTGGTTTTTAACGGTTTTTTGTGAGTTTTTAACCTAAAATTGAATTTTTTGGCTTGGAATTTATCATTGCTACTAATCTAGTACATTTTTCAAATATTATTGTTGTTTTACAGTCATTATTGATTGGATCTAATAATTGTGCCATGTTGGTTGAAAAGTCAAAAGGGTGCCTAGATAGTGATTTTTAGCCAAAAATTGGGGCTTTTGGACTATAAATGGGCTATAAGAACCATAATTAACTAAAATCAGAACTTTTAGTGCTTGCATGTAATAAATTGACAGGGATTTGGGTCTTATTGCACTTAATTATGGATTTGATTCACAAATTTTGGTCAAAATTGGTCAAAAAACATGGTCTTTTGATGGCTTTTGGACTAATTTTAAAGATTTTCATAAAATTCATGGCCAATATCTCGCATGCACATTTTTCAAGGTGTAACTAAGCTTTCCTAAGGCTGTCATGAAGTTTGGTTAGGATTGGACACCATTAAGTGTCTTAAAAAGTCAAAAAATAGTGTATTTTTTGAGGACTTTTGAGCATGCATACCTATCAAATGGTGGTCTAAAACTTGGATCTTGTCACAAGCTTAAAGATATGCTAGAATTAATTTGTTTTGAGACATCATACATCCAATTTGGTTGTGTGAGGCTTAGGCACCATTATCTTGTAGTTTTGCTTGTTGGAGTCCAAAAATGCATTTTTTGCATGATATGAGCCTATGATGCTTGTTGGACCTGATAGACGCCTCTATGCCTCTCTAATTAACCTTAGAAGAGTGCTTGTAAGCTCTGATCTCTATGCCATTAAGGAGGAGCTACCAAGTTTGGAGGCTCTCCAAAGTGTGCTAATTTCTGAAGAATCAAGACAAGAGTATAAGCTCTTGAGGATGGACAAGCGTTCTCTCACTCATAATGATGGCAAAACCCTCTTTTCCGAGGACAAGCACAAAGGGAGGAGCAGGAACCAATTTCAACAATCCTCAAGCAAGGACAAAGCCAAATCCAAAGACAAAGATTAGGAGGAAGATGATTCCTCTAATGCTTCATCATCCAAGCTCAAGAAGAAGAAGATCAAGTGTTTTTATTGTGTCAAGAAAGGCCATTATGCCACTAATTTCTTCAAGAAGAAGAATCAACTCAAGCAAGCCAACATCACCAATGAGAAGGAAGATACTATTGCAAGTGATGGAGAGGGATCTCTTATGGTCTCTAGCTTCTCATCCACTCCTTTCAAGAAGGACGACTTATGGTATATTGATAGTGGAGCCTCTTCACATATGTGTAGCTCCAAGGATTCTTTCTCTTCTATTGCACCTTATGATGGAGTCAAGAAATCAATATACACTGCAAATGATTTTGAATGTCCTATTGAAGGCATAGGGAACATTCCCTTAAAGCTTGCATCCTCTAAAGTTCTTTCTCTTTCTAAAGTGCTTTATGTGCCTAAGCTTACTAAGAATCTCATTAGTGTTGGGCAATTGCTTGATGATGGCCTTGATGTAAAATTCAATGTTGATACTTGCACTATCAAGAAGAATGATGAGATACTTGCGTTAGGATCTAGATTTGGAGGCATCTATAAACTAGATCCAAATGAATATGTGAATTCTTGTAATGTTGCTCTTGTGAACAAGCTCTCTATGGAGGAATTATGGCATAGGAGGTTGGGACATCCCAACTACAAATCCATGCTCTCTATGATCAAAGAGGCCAAAGCTATTGGCTTGCCAAAGTCATTCTCCAAGAAGATCAAGCCTTGTGAGGCTTGTGCTATTGCTAAATCTCACAAAAAGCCATTTACAAGATCTTCTATCAAAAGCAAGCATCCTTTGGAGTTAATCCACTTGGATGTGCATTTCTCATCAACTATAAGCAAGGGAGGAGCCACTTGTTTTGCTACTTTCATTGGTGATTTCACAAGATTCACTTGGATATATCTTCTTGCTTCTAAATCTATGGTGTTTGATCATTTCCTTATTCTCAAAGCTTGTGTAGAGAAGCAATTCTCATTCAAGATTAAAGCTCTTAGATGTGATGGAGGTGGTGAAATATCTCCAATAAATTTCAAGATTTTTGTGAGCTTGAAGGCATTAAAAGAGAGTTCTCTTCTGCCTATTCTCCATCTCAAAATGGAGTGGCCGAGAGGAAGAATAGATCTCTATGTGAATGTACAAAATCTATGAGAATTGAGCATCTTTGCCCAAAGATTTTTGGGTAGAAGCCATTAATTGTGCAAATTATCTTTGCAATAGACTTCCACATATAGCTCTTGGAGGAAAGTCACCATATGAAATCTTATATATGAAGAAGCCTAAGGTTGATCACCTTAGAATTTTTGAATGCATATGCTTTGCCCATATTCTCTTGGAAACAAGGAAGAAGGAAGATCCTAGTGCATGCAAAGGGATCGTGGTTGGATACTCATCCACCAAAAAGGCCTATAGAGTCTTTGTACTCTCTACTTCTCAAGTTATTGAAAGTAGAGATGTTGTCTTTCATGAAGATCAACATTCATCTTTTGAAGAGGCCGAGATCAAGAAGTCTATGGATGCATCACCTATGATTGATTTTCAAGACAATTATGATCTGATGGGGACGAGAATCGAAGAAGACTCTCCTCGGATTTTCTCACCAAGAAGATCCATGAGAGATAGATCCGAGCCTAAGAGGCTCTCATATGTTGACAAAGGCAAACAAGTGGATCTTGATTCCACTAATTATGTTTATTATGTCTCTCATGAACAGCCAAAGAATGTACAAGAGGCACTCAATACCAAGGAGTGGTATGATGTCATGAAGCAAGAGTATGCATTGATCACCAACAATACTTGGGAGCTTGTGGATCCTCCATCCAACAAGCATGTGATTGGTTGGTATTTTGGATCAAGTACAATCATGATGGCACCATCAACAAGTATAAAGCAAGATTATTTTCCAAAGGATTTGCTCAAATCCATGGCCTTGATTATGAGGAGACCTTGGCACCCGTTGCAAAGATGGTGACAATAAGAATTCTTATTTCGCTTGCTTGTTTCTTTAAGTGGAAGGTGTTCCAATTAGATGTATCCAATGCTTTTCTAAATGGTTATCTTGAGGAGGAGATCTATATGGAACAACCTCAAGGATTCATCAAGGATGAGTCCAAAGTGTGCTTGCTCTTCAAAAGTCTTTATGGACTCAAGCAAGCACCAAGATCATGGTATTCAAGATTTAATTCTTCTCTTATCTCACTAGGATTTACTCTTAGTGACTATGATCCTTCCATGTATCTAAAGTTTGTTGATAGTAATATTGTCATTCTTCTAATTTATGTTGATGACATTATTCTTTGTGAAAGTTGTATCAATCTAGTTGATAAAACTAAGCTAGCACTTGTATGTGAGTTTAGAATGCAAGATCTAGGAGAAATACATTACATCCTAGGCCTAGAGATTGATTTTTATGAAGATCATGTTTTTATATGCCAATCTAGATATGCTCACTCTATGTTGAAAAAATTTCATATGGAAAATTCTAAGAGCATAGATACTCCAATAGAGCAAATTGTAAAAGATCCTAATAAAGGTGATAAAAGATCCTTCGAGGACATCACACTTTTTAGGAGTCTTGTAGGCTCCTTGATTTGGCTTACCATTACTAGGCCCGATTTAAGTTTTTGTGTGCACAAATTGAGTCAATTTATGCAAGATCCTAAGATTCATCATTGGAAGATGGCCAAGAGGATTCTAAGATATGTATCTTCATCTTGTGATTATGGTCTACTTTATAGAAGTGAAGATCTATCCATTGTTAGCTACTCGGATTTGGATTTTTCCAGTGACAAGATGGATCGAAAGTCTATTGGCATACACTATCTTTCTTGGAGGCAATCTAATATCTTGGCTTTCCAAAAAGCAAGATACTATATCTCTCTCTTCATGTGAGGCTGAGTACAAAGCACTCACTACAACCACCAAAGAGGAGATTATTATTGGAGCTAAAGTGCATCAAGGAATATGATCTACCAATGATCAAGTGTGATAATATCTCTGCCCAAGCTCTTGCCAATAATCTCATATTTCATGCAAGAAGCAAGCATATAGAAGTGGCACACCATTTTGTGAGAGAAAAGCTTATTGGAGGAGAAATCTATTTGGAGCATGTCAACTCGTCCTCTTGTATTGCCGATCTACTCACCAAGCCTTTAAGTGCTTTCATCAAGCATAGATCTAATCTTGGAGTTATATCAAGATCAATGCTCAAATCTTCATAGATAATTTTCTAGGAGTGTGAAGAATTGAAAAAGATTATCTACGTTAGATATAGGGGTCTTATGTTTTTTATACCAAGCATCTAGGTGTAGGATGTTGATAGGATCAAATTTGACATAGATGACAAATTACCCATTTCCACTTGTAATGCCACTATTTAGCCAAAATAGAGTAAGAGGCTAAACTCGTGCCAGTTAGAGTGTAGACAAGTGTAATACTTTTGTTTGATGAAATTTAAGAGGTCCAATAGGATTTAGAGGTGGAACCTTAAAAATGGTCCAATAGAATTTAGAGGTGAATGGATCAATGGTCCAATAGGATTAAGAGGTGGCAAATTTGTGATCCAATCATAGTTAAGCACAGTGGTAGCTCGTGGATCTACTAGTATCATTGTACTTCTCATTTGGATCTAATTGATTTTGAGATTGAGTGGATTTTGAGTAATTGGTTTTATAGCTTTCTCTCTCTACCCGAGAGCTCATGATGATTTTCTCTCTATACCCGAGGAGACCAGCTTGTTTTTACTTAGATTATTTTTGGAACACTTCTCACACGTGTGAGTGAGAGTTGGAAGTGATTGAATGCATGTAGTAGTGTGTTTTTGCAATAGAATCAAAGATAGATCTTGAATCTCAATCTAGTCTTTATCTTGGTGCATCTACACACCTTAGGAGATCACAAGTACATGTTGTGAACAGTCCACACGTGTGAAATCAACAACCAGATATCAATATCACATTGATATTGATATTTATGTGTAAAGAATAGTCTTTAGTGTCCATTTAGAGTGAATGTGTTATTGATATTTATGATCACTAAATATCAACATCACAAAAAATTTCACATTGTATCAATGACTGGACTGATTAGAAACAGCCAGAAATCGGAATCAGCAAAAGGTACAGATAAGATTGAATGCAGAAACTTAAATTTTTATTGCATTCTCTAGTGGCTTCCAACAAAAAATAATTTTGATACATAAACCAATTTTCCAATCACATTGAAAACTTTTTACCAAGTCCCTATTTTTTTAATCCAGTGCACATAGAACTTTTGGTCACTTGATAAGACATAACACGCTATCAAATAAATGAAATTTCAATCTTTAAATTATTGTATGTGGAACTAGACTTGACTCTTCTTTGTGTTATCAAAAGATTTCAATTTTTTTCTCTCAATTGATGGCAATTCACTCCCAAAAATCTTCAGTTTTTAATAATTTTCAGCACTTCACATAGGTAACTTTAGGTGCAATATATACCTCTATAGGACTCCAAATTTAATTTTTTTTATAGACATGTTTCTATGGTCATAAAGGCTTTTTAAAAGTAGATTGGCAAAGAAAGGGTTGTAAAAAGCACCTCCAAAAGAACTATAATTTTTTTAGCACCTTTCAATAATTTTCAGCACTTGACATGGGTAAACCAAAGTCCAATTGGTTTTCAAATATAGCTTTGCATATGAGTCTACCCAAATTTTAAAATAACCACAGACAAAACTACTCAATAAAGAAATGAACCTGACCTGAGATACTGCCGCCCAGGACACTCTTTTTCTTTTTGACTTCGTACGTGTCTTTGAAACTTCTTGATCATCATGCAGTACTAAGGAAGACTGAGTAGCCATTGTGGAATATTTCTGTTTCAATTTTCAACACTTTTCAGCACTTGACATGGGTAAACCAAAGACCAATTGGTTTTCAAATATAGCTTTGCATATGAGTCTACCCAAATTTTAAAATAACCACAGACAAAACTATTTATGCTCAATAAAGAAATGAACCTGACCTGAGATACTGCCGCCAACGACACTCTTTTTCTTTTTGACTTCCTACGTGTCTTTGAATCTTCTTGATCATCATGCCGTAGTAAGGAAGACTGAGTAGCCATTGTGGAATATTTCTGTTCCATATGCGCGATTCCTGTGCAATTAGTGGAAGAATCTGCTTTTGGCAGTCCCCGCTGTGCATCCATTGATGTCTTGGTCTCCATGGCCTCTGTAAAGCGAAAGACCAAATAAAAAAAGGGAACCAAGTGGCCCAAACCAATTAAGACTACTATCAGCACCCAGGCTTGCATGCGCAACACAGAAATCTTTCATGTCAATGCTAACCAGAAAAAAACAGTCAGACACTATACTGCATGAAAGCAAATATAAGGTTAACGTGTAATCTGCACAGTGAACAATGTTTTGATGCACCAGAACAAGCCTGAAAGTGTGCTTAATTGGCATGAAAGTGATCAACAACCTTTAAGCTCTAGAAGGTTAAAATAAAGATCACATCCAGCTTGTTGCTTTCAACGGTTGACCAAGGGGAAGCAATTGTATGAATTTTTCTGACGTATTTCACTCACTTTTGCTACTCCTTTAAATTGTAGGTATTGTAGCAAAGCATGGTGATTATATTTGCAGCATTGCAGAATCAAGAAATGTGAATTCCTTGAGGTGAATATTGGGAGTTTGGTTAAAAAATTTCAGCCCGTTGTTTAACAGTCAGATATTGGGAAGTGAATTCGTTACAGTATACTTGGCAAGTTATTTGAATTCAAGAGATCGCATGCATGACAAAATTTGGGCTTTAAGCAATTTAATTCGTATGTGGGATGCAATGAGTGGATTGCAAATTTGCATATAACAGTTCCATGGAATTGATGGGCTGTTTCGAGTAGTTCAGAATAATGAAGGAACGGAGATCAACGTTGAGCTGGAAAGCAGTAATTCGTAATGATGGAAACCTTACAAACAAATTAAAAAAACTACGTCGCTCGTGGAAATTGCAAATCGAAGACAACTTTCAGAAGAACTATTGTCCAAACGCTACAGTTTAAGTTATGATTCTACGGAGAAATTGCCTAAAGTTTGTAAAACAGCCCTGCAGTAAAGGGCTGGCGGCAGATATTCAACTACTGAGAACTACTATGCAGGATAATAGATGCAGTTGTTTCTCAACTTTCCAATCGAAAGCTGAGAAGCCTAGCTGATGCTCCAGGACTCAAACTGCAGTGCAAAACGCACCTTTGCTAACTGTTGTACTTGTGTTAATTACAGCGTCTACCGGTTGCTCGAGCACAAAAACCTGCAATGCGCGGAATGGGAGAATACGGTGCTTTCCAGGCATAGGAACGCCTAGCGGATGCTCAAATACTACAAACGTAGTACATTAAGCAATGCGGGATGGATAATTGGCGGTTTTACCCAGCTTTCCAAACAAACGCTGGGCAGTCCTTGCAGATATATTCAAGTAAGCGGGATCTGAAATGGGTCGAGAAATAGATTGTCTACCTCAGTAACTCCAAACTTAGCCACTGGGCGCAACAGTGAGGTGCGACGATAAACGCCTACGAGCTTCAGCTAGCTATAGATCAGAGCGACACTTTCTGATTCCAGCACCAACAGCAAATGAGGTATCCTGTTATCAGCCGATTGCAGCGCAATGCAGCAGCAGCTGAATGAAAGAGCGATCGGATTGCAGCGCAATGCAGCAGGAACAGCAGAAGCAGCAGCAGTAGCAGCTGAATGAAAGATTGCGTCGTGATTGCACAGATCAGACGCGCTTTTCAAAGATAGTTAACTCGTTGTTCTTTATATTGAAGGCCTGACGCCCTTCACGGACATTACTAGCCTCTCGAAAAAGCCACAATTTCGGTCGCTCTCTATCTCTCCTCCCTCTATGGTTATTTTTCTCCCCCTAACCCTAATTTCACATGAGCCCTAATTTGTCATGCTTTTCATTTTGAAGCCTCCTTTGCACATCTTTTGAATGAGTGAGAACATCTAGGATATCTTACGTGTAATAGGGCATTTCCATGCTCACCCCCTCACCCGGGCATGGTGATGTGTAAGGTCTTAGGTGACGCATAGCCCTCGGGTGAGAGGGTGAACATGGATGGGCCTCTAAGGTTTAGGCTAAAACAAAGGGTTTGGTATGGGATAAACTAAAGTGCATGTGTCCATCAACAAAGCGAGGTATCGAGGTATCGCTGACGAGCACAGAACAAATCCTAAAGTACACATGAAACTAAAAAAATAGATAAATTTTGATTTGTTCATCAATGTTCATGTTCTTGGTCAAACCCTAAAGTAAACAATGCCATCTCTCTCTCTCTCTCTCTCTCTCTCTCTCTCTATATATATATATATATATATATATATATATATATATATCTCTCTCTCACTATTTTTCCTCTCCAAAACTCTAAATTTTAGAAAACCCCTAAGCTTTTTATTTTAAAAGTTGCATCTACGTTCATTTTACAATAAGCTCACACTCAAACTAAAGTTTTATGGGTTTAGTTCTCCATCCATACATTGGAATATTGTGAGGCCAAACCACTAGATAGAGCTAAATCTTATAATGGCATGTCTCAAGATGATGAGACCACCAAGTATTCACCTTTGATCTAAGTATACTATGGTTAGGTTGTAGGGAGGTTTTAGATTGAGACCTTAACAAGTCTAATGGCAACGACACTTGACATGCACCTCATTGCTAGAAAAAGGAGACTTATCAAATATTAGTGAGACGCCCCTCTCATATTGAGTTTCATGATTCGTTTGTTCTATCCTCATGAAATTTTGTCTACATTTCATCTCTCATCCATTTGCCATCATTATTGCTTTAAGCACGCTACCTTTTTAAAAATTTAACAATAGTGACTTTTAGATTTTATGAATACAAGGGATTGTGTTTTTAGAAGATCCTTCTTTAGACATAGCACTAATATAGAAAATGGCACACGTGTTTTTGGCCTATCCATATACTAAGCAATTTTTATTCATAAGTATAATTTTAGAGCCAAAACAATGTTCTCAAAAAAGTGACTTTCTTTTTTCTTCAGAAAAGGTCAAAACAAAACCAAATTTATGCTATTATAAAACTCAAGATCATATTTATGAATAATCAAGGACATTCAATATACATTACAATATTTTCATAAACACAAGATATTATTAAAGTGTTGTTATCCTTATATCCTTCATACTTCTAGTTTTTATATTTTTATTATTTTATTTTTCTTTTTTTTTTTTTAATGTGCTCACGAAATTCAATATAGAAACTCAATACAAAGTGTGAAATTGTTAAAGCCATCTTTCTTGAGGTTTGGGGGTCCTCTTTCAAAACCACTCATTGTACACTTGTACATAAGTGATTAGGCTAAAATTAGAGTTGGATTAGCTCGTGGGAGTGTAGGCTAATTACACTTGGCTTGATGCTAGAGGATTATGACATAGCACCTCTTGATTTCATTTGTCAATTTGAACCAATCATAATGTGAGGTGCACCAAAGTGGTCCAATTATTGTAAGCATGTAGGTGGTCCAACTTAGAATTTGCTTCGAACAGGAACATAGATCATGCTACACATTAACACAAACAGAAAACACTCTCCACAACAAGCTCACGTACCAACTGTATTTCTCAAAATGAAATTATACTATACATATAGTTCTTCACTCGAGAAACCCATGCATGACCCAGGTTGCCGTTGGTGGGACGCGTGTCCTGTCGACTTGCCTCGTGACAAGGCCAACTGATCCTTATCGACTGATAGGACCCATAGTACAGTAGCACAGTGATTCTACTTTAATTCTAACTCTCTCCCTTAAAGTAGAGTCTACTTTTTATACAGTCATATACATAGCTTTAAAGTCAACAAACTTTAAGTACAGAAAGCTTTGATCTAAACTTATCAAACTTTTCTCTAACAAGTGGCTTAGTGAAAATATTAGCTAGTTGTTCTTCCGTACTACAATGAACAACATGAATTTCACAAATCAGCAGCCTCTCACGTATATAGTGATACTGAATCTCAATGTGTTTGGTTCTCACATGGAACAATGGATTCTTTGCTAGCTAAATGCCACTCTGATTGTCGCTATGTATAGTTGTGGGATTTTTCTGTTTCATGCCAACTTCTTCCAAGATTTGTCTCAACCAGATAGCTTCATGTGCTGTACTACACATTGCCTTATACTCTGCTTATGTGGTAGATAGAGCAATTGCACTTTGCTTCTTACTAGACCAGAAAAAACAACTGCCACAAAGCTGGAATACATACCCTGTGGTGGATCTACGATCATCATAGTCACCTCCCCAATCCGCATTCACATACCCACACAACTCAGGTAAACCCTCATGCTTCCTGTAAATCAAGCCATATCTGAAGTGTCTTTGACATAACACAAAATGCGCTTAGCTGCCTTCCAATGTGTTTCCATAGGTGCTACCATAAACTGACTTATAATACCAGCAACATAGCATATATCTGGTCTAGTCATGGTAAGGTAAATCAAGCTCCCTACTAACTGCCTATACAGCGTAGCATCAAATGATTGTGACTCATCAAGCTTAGAAAGCTTTTTACCTGGTTCAATAGGAGTATTTACTAGTTTGCAATCCTGCAACCTGAACCTGTGCAACAACTCTTTGTCATAATTCACCTGTGTTAAACCCACTTTGTGTCCTTTTTGCCACACTTCTACTCAAAGGCAATAATGCATCAGACTGAGATCTGTCATCTCGAATTGTTCCATGAGGTCTTTATTGATTATGTCTATCATTTCTTGATTATTTCCCGTAATAATCAAGTCATCAACAAGTGATCGGCATCCTGGTGAAAATGTATCCCACAGTACATCCTTCTCCTTGCGTTTTTCACCTACAACTTCAATCCTTCTTGCACCAAAAGGTTTAGCTCTACCTCTCCAACCTGCCTCTTGAGGTTGAGTAGTAGTATCTTGAGATGTATCCTCATGTTCATCATTTGGAAAGTCAATAAATGAATAATCATCAGGAGGTATTCTCACTATACCATCTTTCCCACTGGATGTGTCTATCTTCTCAGCATCCTCGTCTTTATACATCTTGGATTCATCAAAGATGATATCACGGCTTACATGGATTTTGTTTTCCACTGGATCAAAACATCTATAGCCCTTCACACGATCATCATATCCTAGGAATATACACTTGATAGCTTTCACATCAAGTTTATGTCTCTCTTCCTTAGGAATGTATACAAAGGCCTTACATCCAAAGGTTTGCAAGTGGTTCACCTTGGCTATTTCTTCGTGAATGCCTCCTCAAGTGCTATATTTGGTATGGCAACGGTAGGACTTCTATTTTGAAGATAGAGTGTCGTACTGCATGCTTCTGACCAAAAATCTTTTGGTAGTTTCATCTTATCTAGCATAGATCTGGCACTTTCCACAATCGTATGATTCTTGCGCTTAGCTACACCATTGAGAGCAGGAGCATGAGCTTGCATAAATTGTCTTTTGATCCCACATTGATCACAAAGATCATTGAAGTCGTTAGACTTGTACTCACCTCCACTATCTGATCTTAGAACTTTGATCTTCCTACTTGTCTAATTTTTGACCAATGCTTTGAAGCTCTTGAAATTGTCAAATGCATCTCATTTCTTCTTCAAGAAGTAAATCCACGTCTTACGTGACATATCATCAATAAAGGTCATGAAATAGAAGGCTTTACCTAAGGACATAGTCCTCATAGGCCCACATAAATATGTGTGGATCACTGCTTTTGAAATATCATCCAAGATTCTCTCCTCTTGGATGATATTTATGCCAAAGTAAATATTGTCATCATCATAGTGAGATAAAAAGGGACTGTTGTACTCACAATCTATCAAATGTATTTCCACTAACTTAACTCCCCGTATAAAAGCTAAATAGGTCAAGTCATCCTATGTTTCTCATTCCCATTTTGGGTTTATTGTGTTCTCTTCTGAATGCTTGTATAGCCTTCTTGTTGTTGGGTAGTTGTGGTTGTATGTGTGATATCCAAGATGTTCCTTGCCCTTGAAACACCACCCTTATTGAACTTCTCTCGATGTTGATTTCCATACACACATGATTTGCACATCTATTTCAAGTGGTATTCTATCGTAGGCAATCCTCTCACCATTTCACAATTTCCTCATCAAACTGAGGCTTCCTAAGTTCAAGTGACCAAGCCTATTACGTCACAGTTCAATTTGTGATGGAATGGACGAGACAAGTCCATGTTGCCTCTTGATTATAGCATTCAATCTGTACAATTTAGTATTGGGCTCCCTTATTCCATCCGCAATAGCTTTGAACTTTTGGTTCACATCCTTCACAAAGCAATGATCATGGGGAAATTCTACTTTCAACTTTTGATCAGTAATGACTCCAACAGAAAGTAGATTTTTCTTCAAACCTGGTACACAAAGTACCTCCCTGATCATCCTAATTTTGTGATCAGGTAGTTGGATTGAAACGGTGCCTATCCCCTTAATTTTGCACACATCACCATTGGCTTGTGAAACGGACGTTCCATTATCCAACACTTTCAAGCTACTGAACCTTACCTGTCATGTGTCTTGTGGCTCCTGAGTCAATATGCCATGCTTGATCATCTTGATTAGATGACAATGATGATATGAATATGCTAGAGTCTTCAATCTCACCCTCATCGACAAGGTTACCTGCTTGCTTTGGTTTCCCCTTGACTTGTTCCACCAGGAATTTTTGACATTCCCTCTTCCAATGGCCCTTTTTACCGCAATGGAGGCACTTGCCTTTCTTCTTGGTCTTATTGGAAGATCCCTCATCCTCCTGAGTCTTGGCAAATTGTTGTTTAGACTTCTTCTTGCCCTTGCCCTTGCCTTGTTTTTGGCGTGCCACAAGTGCTATATCATTAGTATTTTGATGTCTAGCTTTCACCATTTCTCGTCGTTGCTCTTCCTGCATCAAGATTCCTATGAGCTCGTCAAAGGTTGGCAATCTTTCTCTTGATGCTATTCCGCTCACAAACATCTGATAGGGTTCTGCAATGCCGCACAATGCATTGTGCACCAGCTCCACATCATGTATGCACCCACCAATAAAATGTAGTTCATCCCTCATTGTCCAGATTCTGGTCATATAAGTCTGAATGTGCTCTCCTTGCTCCATGCGGGCACTATTCAGTTTTGACTTCAGAAACATGATTCTAGATGGATTTGTCATCTCAAACTGCTCCTTTAGCACATCCCATGCTTGTCTGGGTGTAACAACATCACAAATGTGGATGATGATGTGATCCTCCACTGACAAGTCAATGAAGGTCAAAGCTTTTCTCATCTTCTTGTCAAACACTTTGATATCCGCTTTATTTGGCGGCCTTCTCTCATCACCTGTGTGACTTCCCACATGTCTTTCTCATCAGTATGTTTTTCATTTTGAATTTCCACACTGCATAGTTGGAAATCCTGTCCAATTTGCTACTTTCACTCAAAATGGACTCTCGCATGTTTGTCATCGCAAAACTGCTTGAAACTTCTGTCATAGGGTAAAAGCAGTATGTCGAGGCCAACTGTAATGTCAGAAGTTGAAAATAATGCGAGCTCCACGAGATCCTCTTCTCGCTTATCTGAAGGGTCTGAGTATGGTTGTTTGAAATCTGATCCAGCACCCTTGCGCTTCCACGGCCAGTCATGGCTAGCTCAGATCTGATTGAACTGACCAGGGTGCCCTCCTTCCTGCTTTTACAACAACAAAAACTATTGAGTATAGAGAGATATCCACGTTCTTGAGCTTCCAAACCCTAGGCCAGGGTTTTTCTCATAAAACTAATCTTGGCTTCTTGTTCACAGTTCTCTGACAGGCCAATCCTCTTCCTCTGAGGTTGCCCTATTGCTAGGAGTGTGATGCTTCAAACCATTCTCAAAACGGTGTCCGTTCGAATGCACACCGACTGCAAACGCCAAGTAGCCTTCCTTCGAAATTTCAAAATTCCGTTTTGCTAAGGTTCTAATTCAGCCGACAACTCTTGTCTTGGAATCCTCACACAATCTCAAGCTCAACAAGCTTCTATGTGCTAGACTCTGTGCGCGAGTGCTTCACTTTTTGTCTACAACCCGCCATAGACCCCGAACTCTCAGAAGACTGCTCTTCTCCCGAAGCTCTCTTCAACGGCGACACTGTACTGTGTACACTCCCTGTACGGCTCTGATACCAACTGAGAATTTCCTTCAAACAGGAACACAGATCATGCTACACAGTAACACAGATAGAAAACGCTCTCCATAGCAAGCTCACATAACAACTGTATTTCTCAACATGAAATTACACTTACATATAGTTCTTCACTCAGGCAACCCATGAATGACCCAGGTTGTCGTTGGCGGGATGCGTGTCCCTTCGACTTGCCTCGTGGCGAGGCCAACTGATCCTTATTGAAGGACTCATAGTACAGTAGCACAATGATTCTACTTTGATTCTAATTGTCCAATCATAGTAAGAGGTGATGTTTTAGAGGTCCAATCATTTTGCACCATTTTCACTCTCATGGATCTTGAGCTACTATGAGTGAGAGTGAGAGTGAGATTGAGTCCACACTTAGTTTTTAATTGAGGGTGAGATTAAGAGTGAGATTGAGTCCACACTTAGTTTCTGATTGAGAGTGAGAGTGAGAGTGAGATTGAGTCCACACTTAGTCTTTTGATGAGAGATCTTGATGTCGCATGCTCCAACACTTAGTAGAATTTCACATTCTCTCTCTAATTGAGAGCTCAATATTTTGCCTCTTTTGTCACCAATTTTTGAGCTAGTATGCTTGTATCTTATGCAAGATAGATCTATGTGCACTCACACACATCTTAGGAGATTATTCATATTGTCTGAGATGTCCTCACATGTGTGAAAATTGCACATGGTATCAGAGCCTACCTAAGATTGATTTGTATCTATCAAGTGTGATGAGATTTGTATCTAGCCTTGGAGGGTGTAGTTGCATCTTGGTAGCTATCCCAGGAGTAGATATCCAAGAGATATCTAAATCATTGATTAGGTCTATATTGGGTACTATACGAATCTGACTGCTCAGACACGTGTGAGATCAGTGAACTTTGACTTGATGGTGTGTCTCCAAGGTTGATCCAAAACAACACCTACAAGAACAAGATATATAGCATCAATAAAAAGCTCTAAAAGGAGCCCACATTACTAAAACTTCCTCACAAAGCTCCTCAAAGTCATTCTCAGGATGACTCACAAGTATTTGACAAGCTAACATGCAAATTAGTGTGACAACATGACAGGAGAAATCTAAAAGGCTAGATGTTCTTTTTAATTTAAAATTTCGATCCTTTACACATGAAATTTTGGAGGGAATTTTTTCCCACTTGTGGCGCGTGCTTTGTTTCTTGGCAGTGTGCTTTGTTTCTTGCGCACTATTAATATACTTCAAAAAATGAGCCAGCCACACAACTTAGACGGCGGATTGCACCGAAAACTAAGAAAATGAGAAAAAATTCCGGTCCTTTTATCATTCTCTCTCTAACATTCTCTTACTAAGGCACGATTTCTTATACGGCCCTTTCGGAATTGAAAACTTCTAAGTTGAATAGTGATATTCAACAATCGTCAAAGGTATTGAACAAGTCGAGTCGACTGGTT
Source organism: Diphasiastrum complanatum (assembly GCA_029204225.1). NCBI lineage: Eukaryota > Viridiplantae > Streptophyta > Lycopodiopsida > Lycopodiales > Lycopodiaceae > Diphasiastrum > Diphasiastrum complanatum. The sequence continues at coordinate 72,975 of MU831653.1, forward strand.
TTCCCTTGAGAAGATGTCGATGGAGTTGAATTCAGGATGTCGATAGACTTAAGTCGAGCCAGTGAAGTTGACGTATACTAGCAGTGAAAACTTACAATAGATAGTTGTGGATTGAAAGTGTGTCAGCGTAGTAGTAAGCATCAAGATGAATGTAGTCTGTAACAATGCACAAATGAACAAAGCAGAAGTGTGGCAAAATGTACTCTTGATTAATCAGAAAAATAGAGAAACATGAGCGTGAAGCTGAGCGCTAATCTATGAGGCACAGAAATTGTAGAGCTTCATAGGCTTGATTGTTGCTTACTAGATTGTCCAAGTTAATCCGAGTATCTAATTCTAAATAAAAGATAAAAACTTTATTCACATGTCATACAGTTAATTGATTAGAGCCACCTTTATAGTAGGTAGTCATCTTTGTAAGTAATGAAGTCTATGTACAAGTAGGTGGACTATCAGTACATGGATCGACTTTTCCCTGATGAGGAAGTCAACAAATTCAAGCTAGTTGAGAGGTGATGAAAAGCCGACGAGGTCAGGTAAGTCAACAAAGCTGGGTAAGTTGATGGAGTTGATGGAGTTGGTGTTGAAGTCGATGTCGATGAAGTCAAAGTCCTTGAAGTAAGTGATTTGATGTTTAGTCAAAGTCGATGAACTTGATATCGAGTAAGTCAATGTCGATGGAGTTAAAGTCAAAGTCAATGAAGTCAGACTTTGACAGATTTTTGAGGATGCTCATTATCGAATGGATTTGGTCTTGAGCATAGAAATCCAACACAATGGGAGCATTAATGGCAGCAATTAGAATCATTCATCTGTTAACTAGATTTTGTGGGTTCTAGGTAGGGGCGGGTGAGTTTGGGAGCATGGCATTGTGAGAGTTTTGGTCTATCACAAAATGGTAGCTAGGGAGTTGGCATTCACACACACGTGGTGCGTGGTACCTTAGTGTTGGACATACAACCAGTGTTTTTCTTCATCCCACGTGGCGTAGGCCATGATAATGAATTCGTTGTTAAAGACGCAGGTAAAGAGCGTTGAGTAAATACCCATTGCTTCAAGGAGGGGTTGGGCGACTTAGAGCCAAGGTTCGATCTAAGATGTCATAGGCAGGTCCCAGATCTAGGTGGAGGTAGGGACCTCTCGTAGAACCACCTAAGTGGTGTCGGTTTTATCGGAAGGGCTGGATGGTTGATTATCGAAGTTGGAGGAGGATGCCATGATGATGGTGGATAGGGTCAGGGCTTGCAGAGGTAGGTAAGGGTTGGGTAAGATGTGGTAATGACTAGGGATGAAAAAAGGAGAAAAAGCTTAGCAAATAGGAAAAAAGACTCCAAAAAAGTAAAAATGCTAGATTTGGAGTGAGTGGGAGTGGAACAGGTGGAAACAAGAGCAGAACAAGTGGTTATGAGTGTTGAGGAAGGTGTGTGTGAAGTTTGGTTGCAAACGAAGACAATTGAAAATTCGCTTATAAAATTGACAAGAGCTTCGCTGCATGAAAGGCCAAATGATTCGAATTTCTTCCCTTCCATGTTGACGAACGTCATCCTTCAAGCATGAATGAAGCACACAAGGCTATACACATTAGCTCTCAGTAAGCACATACATCTCATGTGACAATCCTTCACCTTGCTTCTCCTCTTACTAAGCACATACATCACATTTGAGCATTCCTTCTCCACACAACCCTCCATCTTGATGGACGTCGTCCATCAAACATAAATGAAGTAGACAAGGCTCGAAGCACAAACCAAGCACCAATCTTGACTAAGCACATACACCACATGTGGGTGACCCTTACACTTGCTTCCTTCCATCTTGATGGATGTCATTCTTCAAGCATGCATAAGCACGCAAAGTTATCTGCAATAGCTCTTCCTAAGCACATACATCTCATGTGGCAACCGTTCACCTTGTTTCTTCTCATATTAAGCACATAGATCACAGGTGATCAATTTCTTACACTTGCTTCCTTCCATCTTGAGGAACATCGTCCGTCAAGCATGAATGCAGCAACAAGGCTATACACACTAGCTCTCATTAAGACCATATATCTCATGTTGTTGGGAGAAAGAGGGATGAGAGGGTTGTGAAAAATTGTCAACTAGTAGTATTTTCCTAACTTGAGATTTTGTAGGCCTATGGCCAAATAAAAGTTAGAGATAGGTTCATACATGTATGTAGAGGCCCAAAGTATGTGTACACTACTTTTGAGGTCACATTAATTAGAGGAGGTCGAGTGTGGAGCTCTTCTATTGGCTCATAATTTGGTGCATTCCTATTTGACCAAATTTCTAGGTATATGGGTGAATCCTATTGGACCCCAATTTTAGCCTATCATAAGACAAGTGGCCAAGAGGCACTATGGCTGCTATAAATAGCCATCTCCACGAGTATGTACACATCTCATTTTCATTCTATTGAATGAATGTTATGCTCTTTGAAGGTCCATCTTCTTCTCTCTCACTTTTTTGTTCATATCTTGCATTCTAGCCACTAGAATTGTGATTTCTTTGTTGCTATGGCTTCACACGTGTGAAATGCAGGTTGTAGGCTCTGAAGTACGGACAGGGACAGCAAGTTTCTGTTTGTGGAAGCTTATGATCAGATTTTGATGTTTAGTTGATGTTTAGTATGCTTAACATCACAATTTCTATCATTTTTTCAATCTAGATGTGCATAACTTCCATGGCCAAGATCTTTATGAAACTTTAGCATCTTTTGGATCTGAGTTTTTCACATGGTATCAGAGCATTAGGCGGCCAAATGTGCAGGTTTTGCCAGATTTAGAAGAGATTTGTGGGCGAGTTTGCTTTTGTAGCATTCCAATCAAGTTTCTAGCTAAAAATCTTGTTGATTTATGTGTAGAAATTGGATCTTTGTGATCAAAACATCATTTGTATGCATTTCAATTGAAGTAGGGCGAATTCCCTCTGTACTTATCAGAATAAGGAGACAAAAATTGTTTTGGAAAGAGGGAGATGCAAGATCCAACAAGATCCTATTAGTTTTCCATTCTAGCATATAGTTTTTTGATTCAATTTCTTGCTTCTTCATGTCAAAAACTTCAAAATTGATGTAACCCTCTGATTTTCAGTTTGCTGAATGATTCAAGAGTGTATTTCAATCTTAGGAGTGAGGGAAAAGCAAGTATATTGAGGTTTGGTCTTGGTTTGATCAAGAAATCATAAAACTAGTGGCTAAAATTAAGAAAAAAGTGAGGAAAAGAGAGAAAAAGTAAGGTTTTAGGTTCCAAATCTTTGTGATTTCTTCTTGTGTTTCATTTGTTGATTCAAGAGAGTGCTTAGTGCATTGGAACAGGTCAAAGATCAGAGATCAATCATTGCAACATGGCTACAAATGGAGGCTACATGTTGGAAAGCAATGATAGGCTTACCTCCCTCAACTATTCTACTTGGAAAGTAAGGATGGAGTCTTTGCTTGAGATGAATGAGTTGATGGATATTGTTGTAGGTGTGGAGGAGAGACCTTTGGCACCTCAAGAACAATTGAGGTATGACAAGAGGGCAAAGAAAGCCCTTCACATGATCAAGATGAATGTGACAAATGAGCTTATCAAAGAGGTTGGTAAGTGCACATCATCTAGTGAAGCTTGGGAAGCCTTGAAGAAGGTTTATGAATCCAAGTCTACTTCTAGAGTGTTGACTTTAAGAAGGCAAATCTTTTCTTGTATGCAAAAGAAGAGTGAGAATGGACATGCTTTTGTTTTGAGAGTTAAAGCATTGAATGATGAGTTAGCATGCATTAATGATGGCATAAATAATGAGGAGCTTGTTCAAGTGATTCTCAATGGCTTGTTGGATGATCATGCTAATCTTGTTCAAAGTTATGCTATCCAAAAATGTTTACCAAGTGTTGGAGACTTGCAAGAGGTCTTGTTGGCTGAAGAATTCAGGTTGCAAGCAAGAGTGGGAGCATCTTCTACATCTCAAGGAGGAGAAGAGGAGGCAATGTTCTCTAAAGGCAAGTTCAAGGGCAAAGGTAAAAGCAATTGGTCTAAAGGGCAAGACCAAGGTGAGCACTCTACTTTTGGCAAAAAGAAGGATAGATCTAAGCTAAAATGTTTCTATTGTGGAGTCAAAGGGCATTTTGCTAGTGATTGTTTTAAGAAAAAGAGGGATCAAGGGGAAAAGCAAACCAATCTAACTATTGATGAGGGTGGGGATGAGCTTCTTTCAAATGATGCTTTTGTTATGACATCTTGCTTGTTGGCTAATCATGGAGACATTGATCCTTGGTGGATTGATAGTGGAGCCACTTCTCATATGACATATCATAAAGAGTATTTTTCATCTTTAATGGCATTTGATGGTGATAGGAAGGTAATCTATACCGCAAATGATGGTGAGTGTGCAATCAAGGGGATTGGCACAATTCCTATTTCACTTTCTACAAATAGGAATATAGAATTGAAAGATGTTTTGCTCATTCCATCCATTACCAAGAACTTACTTAGTGTAAGCCAAATGCTTGACAAAGGATTCAAAGTTGAGTTTGATGGTGATGCTTGCTTGATCAAAAAGGGGTGTAGTATCATTGCAAAAGGGAAAAGGCAAGGGAAATTGTTCAAGCTTGATGCATGTGTTGTTGCTAACCAAGTTGGATGCATGGCAAATGAACAAATGTCAATTCAAGAGGTATGGCATAAAAGGATGGGACATCTCAACTACAAGGCCTTGGAGGTAATAGCCAAAAAGGAGGTAGTAAGGGGACTTCCCAAGTCTCTTACTTGCTTGAATCATGTTTGTGAAGAATGTGCTTTGTCTAAATCACATAGATTGCCATATACTAGATCTATATCTAGATCTAAGATGCCTTTTTCTCTCTTGCATTCGGATATTCATGGTGTTACTACAATTAGCAATGGAGGTGCTAAGATGTATGTAACTTTCATTGATGATTTTAGTAGATTTTGTTGGGTTTATCTACTAAAGAGCAAGGATGAGGTGTTTGATGTGTTTGTCAAGTTCAAAGTTGCTATTGAGACTCAATTTACAACCAAAATCAAATGCTTGAGGAGCGACAATGGTGGTGAATACATTTCTAACAAATTCAAAGCCTTTTGCGATGAGCATGGGATCAAGAGGGAGTACACATGTCCAAGAACACCACAACAAAATGGAGTGGCCGAGAGGAAGAATAGAACCTTGTGTGAGAGTGCAAAGGCAATGAGATTGAATGCTAATCTTCCTAAACCTTTTTGGAGTGATGCTTTGTTGTGTGCAAATTTCCTATGCAATAGATGGCCAAGTGTTGTATTGGAAGGAAAAACCCCTTTTGAAGCTTTGTTTGGTACGAAGCCTAATGTCAAGTTTCTAAGAACTTTTGGATGCATTTGCTACTTCAACATTACTCTTGATGATAGAACTAAGGAGGATCCATCTTCAAGAAAGGGCATTTTTGTTGGTTATAGTGAAGTAAGCAAAGCATATAGGATTTATGTTCCTTCAATCAAGAAAGTGTTCACAAGTAGGGATGTCATTTTTGATGAAAGTAACATTCCAAAAGTTGTTTCAAGTGATGATGGTGTTGTTGCAACTAATGTGCTTGATGACAATGGAGTTGATGACACATTGGATGTGGATGTTGAAGAAGCCTCTTCAAGTCAAATTCCAAGGAGAACTCCAAGGCATAAAGTGAAACCCTCAAGGCTCACTTATGATGGCAAAGGTAAGCAAGTGGTGGATGGATCCAACTATGCTTTCCTAACTTCTTTTGATGTACCTTCATGTGTAGATGAAGCAAGGCAAGAAGAGGAATGGATCCAAGCAATGGATCTTGAGTTTGAAGCACTTATGAAGAACAACACATGGAGATTGGTGGAGCTTCCAAAGGGCAAAAGTGCAATTGGATGCAAATGGATCTTCAAGGTAAAGACAAATCAAGATGGATCTATCAACAAGTTGAAGGCAAGGTTGGTGGCTAAAGGTTATGCTCAAGAGCATGGCATTGACTATGAGGAAACCTTTGCACCCGTGGCAAAGATGGTGAGCATAAGAGTAATCATTTCCCTTGCAACTCTTTATGGATGGGATATTTGGCAATTAGACATTTCTAATGCTTTCTTGAATGGTGATCTTGAAGAGGAAGTCTACATGGAGCAACCCGAGAGCTATGTTTCTCATAGCAAGCCTAATCATGTGTGTTTTCTACAAAAAAGTTTGTATGGTCTTAAGCAAGCACCAAGGAGTTGGTATGCTAGGCTTAACTCTTTTCTACTTTCTCAAAACTTCACTATGAGTGAGTATGATCATTCACTTTACTTTAGAATTAGTGCTAATGATGTTACAATCCTTCTAATTTATGTGGATGACATTATTTTAAGTGGAGGGAACAAGGAAGATATAGAAGATATCAAGAAAGCACTAAAAAAGGAATTTGAAGTGCATGATCTTGGTCTTTTGAGCTATATCTTAGGAATAGAAGTAATTAGAACTTCTCAAATCACTTTTATTTCACAAGAGAAGTATGCTATTTCTATTCTCAATAGATTTCATATGGTAGATGCAAATCCTATTGATACACCTATGGAATCACATGTAAAGCTAACTATAAGAGGTAATGAAAGATCCTTCGAGGACATTACTCTCTATAGGAAGCTAATAGGTTCTCTTATATATCTAACCATCACAAGACCTGATTTATCTTATTGTGTTGGTAGATTAAGCCAATTCATGCAAGATCCTAGCATAGAACATTGGAAACTAGGAAAGAGGATCTTGAGATACATCTCGGGAACAAAAGATTTTGGCATTGTTTATAGAGGCTCATCACCTAACTTATTTGGTTTTTCAGATTCAGATTTTGCAGGAGACCTTATGGATAGAAAATCCATAAATGCACATGCTATTTTCATAGGTGATGGAGCTATCTCATGGATGTCGAAGAAACAAGCAACTATATCACTTTCTTCTAGTGAGGCCGAGTACAAAGCTTTGACATCATGCACAAAGGAGATGGTGTGGATCAAGAGGATGATTATGGAGCTTCATTTGCTGGATTTTTCAGAGAGTCCAATCATCTTTTGTGACAACCTTTCAGCCCAAAGTCTAGCAAGCAATCCGGTTTTCCATGCAAGGAGCAAACATATCGAGGTGGCTTACCATTTTGTGAGAGAACAAGTGTTGGCAAAAGAGATCAAGCTTGAACATGTCCCATCAAAGGAATGTGTGGCTGATATCTTTACCAAAGCATTGGGAAAGGACTTATTTTTCAAGCATAGAACAAGTCTTGGTGTACTTTCTAAATCTATGCTAAAACTAGTTGAAGAGGGAGTGTGAAAAATTGTCAACTAGTAGTATTTTCCTAACTTGAGATTTTGTAAGCCTATGGCCAAATAAAAGTTAGAGATAGGTTCATACATGTATGTAGAGGCCCAAAGTATGTGTACACTACTTTTGAGGTCACATTAATTAGAGGAGGTCGAGTGTGGAGCTCTTCTATTGGCTCATAATTTGGTGCATTCCTATTTGACCAAATTTCTAGGTATATGGGTGAATCCTATTGGACCCCAATTTTAGCCTATCATAAGACAAGTGGCCAAGAGGCACTATGGCTGCTATAAATAGCCATCTCCACGAGTATGTACACATCTCATTTTCATTCTATTGAATGAATGTTATGCTCTTTGAAGGTCCATCTTCTTCTCTCTCACTTTTTTGTTCATATCTTGCATTCTAGCCACTAGAATTGTGATTTCTTTGTTGCTATGGCTTCACACGTGTGAAATGCAGGTTGTAGGCTCTGAAGTACGGACAGGGACAGCAAGTTTCTGTTTGTGGAAGCTTATGATCAGATTTTGATGTTTAGTTGATGTTTAGTATGCTTAACATCACAATTTCTATCATTTTTTCAATCTAGATGTGCATAACTTCCATGGCCAAGATCTTTATGAAACTTTAGCATCTTTTGGATCTGAGTTTTTCACAAGGGTATCGTGTGTGAGAAACAAAAATTAGCTCAAAAAGTAAGGCGAACACAAACGAGAAACGAACTCGAACAAGAAGTGTTCGTGCACAACGGAACGAGCTATACGACTTTCTCCGTAAACATGACTACACATATCAAAACAAATAGAACGGTAGTGATGGAAATCACGGTCGTTCTTGATTACATAGCCAAACCTTAATAGAACATCAGAAGAGTAATTTGTCACGAATAGCTAGACAAATTATTAGTCACGAATGTTTCGTGAAGAGCTAGACTAAGCTTCAACTGATAATCAGTCGTGACTTATTTTCCAAAGACAAGACTAAATATTAGTCATGCTAAAATAGATTACCAAATTGAGCAACTAGAAAAGTCAGATAGAATGAATAATGATAAGCATGACAATATTGACACAGATTTGAATGCAGAACAAAGAGCTGTTATCAGATTAAGTATATGAAATGTACATGAAGAGGGAATAAGTGTGTATGTATCGTGTCTTGGATTTTGAATTTAAGATAATAAAGAGAGAGAGTGTGTGTGTGTGTGTGATTTGATTAAGATTTAGGGTAGTAGATGAATAGATTGTGTGTGTGTGTGTGTGTGTGTGTTTATGTTTAACATTTTGCATTGATTTTAAATTTAAGATGAGAGAGAGAGAGAGAGAGAGAGAGAGAATGTGTGTGTGTGTGTGTGTGTGTGTTTTTTATTATGCATTTGTTTAGGGTATTTAAGAGTGATAGATAAATAAATAGTGTTTGATAGAAAATTATAAATATTGTTTATAATAGATTGTCAAAATTATTTAAGATAGTGTATGTGGGTGTTTGAGAGGATGTGTATGTGTTCTGAATTGTGCATTGATCTATAATTTAGGTTAATAGACAAATAGATATAGATAGTGTTGGGTAGTAATAGATTGTAAATTTATAATGTGTGTGTGAGAGAGAGAGAGAGAAAAAAAAGATGTGTGTGTGTGTGTTTAACATTTGCATTGATTTAAAAATTAAGATTATAGATAAATACATAGTCTATGGTAGTAATAGATTGTTAGATTTATATTTATTTAGGACTAAGAATGATAGATGAGAGAGAGAGAGAGAGAGAGAGAGAGAGAGAGAGAGAGAGAGAGAGAGAGAGAGAGGGGGGGGAAGGAAGGAGAGAGGGAGGAAGTGTGTATGTGTTTTATTTTGCATTTTGAATTTAAGATAATAGAGAGAGAGAGAGAGAGAGAGAGAGTGTGTTATGTATTATGCATTAGTTTAGGGTATTTAAGAGTGATGGTTAAATAAATAGTGTTTGATAGAAAATTTATATTAGATTTATAATGAGAGAGAGAGAGAGTGTGTGTGTGTGTGTGTGTGTGTATGTGCGTGTGAGTGTGTTTTGATTAAGATTTAGAGTAGTAGATGACTAGATAGTGTTTGATGGTAATTGTATGTTTGAATTTGCTTATAATAATGGTTCAATTGTGTAATATAGTGTTATTTTTTAATTGCTTGTGCATGTGACAAAAATATTCAAAAATAAAAGAGCAAGCGTTTAAAGAGCAAGCAATTGTACATTTGCACTTAGCTTCAAGTGAGTTTACCGGTGAGTTTGTGCTGTTTCAATTTGTTTTATTATTGGAATACATTATCTAACATAGTAAGAAATTAAATGTAATTTATAATTTTCATTTTGTTCAAAGCAATATCGTATTTTACCTCATACACTAGCAATTAGTTAATATGCAAAGGTGAAATGTAGATAATTAAAATTCTCAATCCTAAGAAGGTGTGTATCCCTTACTTTTTTCTCGTTAAAGGCGAGGTTCTAATCTTCCAACTTGCATGGAAAAACCTACACGCCGTAGGGAGGGAATATGTGGTGGAAATAGGACGTAATCGCAAGGTTCGGGTATTATAGTTATCACATTCAACTCTATCTATAAAAGTATACATAAAAAGTATTGCGATGAATATAAAAAAAAAAATGAGTGCAAGTGAATTTAAGTATTAATAATCATAGATCATTCTCATCATTTACATCATTGTCATCATCACACAAGTCTTGACACTCATCTGAATCTAGGTCTAGGTATAATTGTAAGTTTCCGATCGTGTCTCTTTGACGATGTAAGCTACCCTCATATTCAATCTCCTCTTCTTCTAATTCTATCTCATCCAAACGCGGGGGCCTCAAATTACCCCCAATTTGGTCTTGTACGATCGTGAAAATCTCATCATTTTCATTTGTACCTTCTTCTCCCATCATTTCGACCTGATTTGGAGTTTGGATGAGTGGTTCAGGTTCTTCCAAAACGTCGTTAAAATTGGGTGGTGGTTCGTCGTGTGTATCCAATTGAACAATATCTTTTCCTTCAAACACACGTCATTTTCTTGCATTAAGTTGGATCACATACCACCATCTATTCGATCTGGATGGAATATAATCTACCAAAGAATTAAAAAAAAATAAGTTAGTCTTATAAGATTGATACATAAATAATTGGATTGCAAATATTAATAACATTGGAATTTTAGAGTCTCACTTGTTCGCAATGTCGTGGCAATATTAAAGTGTCATGAGAGTTCATCGATATACATTTTGTTGAGTTGATTTGAAAAAAATTTGAGTTATCATTTCTAATCATGGCGTTGCTTCCACGATAAATGACCTTTAACCATTTTTTGTTGAAAGTTGGCCATTATACCACAATCATACGTACGTCGCTTGTTGTCAACTCTCTCAACACGGTAATGGTGTCCATATGCCCACATGGCAGTGTATGATGTATACTAAAACACCAAAAAAAAAAAACAAATGTGTGTAATTAGAAATACTATTCATATATTGAGTAGTACAAAAACAATATTACACTAACCTTCCATCCACATCCACGAACAAACTTCCATTCTAATTCGGTCACTTCTTCTCCGTTTTCGGATGCTTTTAGCATCGTATCAAAAACCCATTCACGAGAGCATTTTGAAAGTAAAGGCTCCAAAGGTTCATCGTTCTCCAACGCCCTTCTTCTTCTTCGATTGATATTTCTTCTTCGTTTCAGTGTAATGTTTTTTTTCCTTTTTGGCTTCTTCATACCTTCGAATCCACTTTTCCATTTGTCCACAATTATATATTATGAATGTGTCAATTTTCTCTTTTAATTGAGGTAAAAGTCTCTTTTGCACACCATTTCCTTGTGGTACTTTACCCTTAACACGTTCATCTTCTTCTTCACACCACATTTTTGGACTTGAAGGATGCAATTGTGAGATTATTTCGGTGATATAAAACAAAGATTTCTATACAAGCCAACTTTCTGCAATGCTACCTTCTAGCCTTGCCTTTTGTCTCACAAAGCCCTTCAAAACTTTCATAAAGCGCTCAAGGTAGAACATTCATCTCGTGTGCACAGGTCCTGCAATTGATACTTCTTCGACCAAATGCACTAGAAGATGAACTTGTATATCCAAAAAGGAAGTTGGAAAATCTCTTTCCAATAAATATACCATTTTGATCATTTGGATTTTCATGGAATCCAATTCACTCTTTTTTATTTCTTTTGAGGAAATCCACCTACAAGATTGATAGTACATTAGGTTGTTTAACACATAAAAATATTGAAATAACACATATTTATACAAGTGTTTAAAAAAATATACAAACCTAATCATCGATGACAAATTGTAAAGCGTATTTTGTACGTCATCGTTGAAGAGACCTCGAATAGAAAGTGGAAGTATGAATTGCAACATTCTATGCCAATCATGTGATTTCAATCCACTTAATTTACCATCTTTGGTAAATGATTTGCATAAAAAATGTGCATAGCCTGTTGGAGTTCTCAATTGTTTTATGACATGTTTAACATATGAGAGTTGCTCTTTTGTAAGAATCCATGACACGGTAGGTAGAATCTCATCTACACCTTCGGTGTTAGAATCCAATAGGGTCTTTTCACATCGGTCGCTTGTAGATCTTTACGAGCTGCGGGGTTGTCTTTTATGCCAATGATGTGGTTCCATAAGGATTCATCGATGTTTTTGAATATGTGCATAGGATCCAATAGATGGTTTATCAAAAAATTTCTCCAATATGGTAACTTATGAAAAATAGACAACTGTTTCATACCATCAATGGATTCATTCCATGAAAAATTAACATCGTGATGTTTAAACCATTCACCATGCCATTCTGCTACTCCCATGTGTGGAGGTGGTGGTGTATTTAGAGGATTATCTCCTCGCTCTCCAAAAAATCGCCTATTCAACCTTCGAAAAGGATGATCAGGTGGCAAGTATTTGCGATGATTTTTGTACACCACTTTTTTTATCATGTTTGTGCTATGTCAACCCTCCAAAAGTCGTCTACAAATATAACATGTGTTGTAACCCGCTGTAGTTAAACTTGCATAGTTCATAAACCAAATTAAACATGCTTAGTTAATACTCAAACCTTAAACCCTAAAATAGATAGATTCATTATATACATAACCTGAACATTCGCTTAAACTGGTGTAGTCATGCATCGTCCACATTAGAATTCCACGAACAACGAAGTTCTGTTGTTGTAAAGGTTTCGAGATGTCGTAAGCTTGAATACCATTCCAAAGAATGCACAATTCATCGACCACAGGTGCAAGATACACATCCATGTTCTTGGCCTTGTACTTTCCTGGAATCAATAAAGGCAATAACAAGTGTCCCGTTTTAATACTCAACCATGGAGGTATGCTATAATTAATGAGCACAATTGGCCATGTAGACCAAGTTGACGCTTGAACGCTAAAAGGATTTACGTCATCCATAGCAAGGCCAAATTTCAAATTACGAGGTCCGTTTTTAAACACAGGCCATTGGTTTTGAATATGTTTCCATGAAGGTGAATCACTTGGTACTCGCATCACATCATCCGTAGATTGATTTTTGACATGCCAATCCATTAGTTGTGCCAAAGATTTACATTGAAATAAACGTTGCAATCATGAAATAATTAGAAAATGTCGTAACACTTTTTGTGACACTTTATCCCCTTATATGTCATCTTGAAAACGTGAAGCATTACACATTGGACATTGAAGTTGTTTTGAATGCTCACCTCTATATAGAACATGGTCTTCTGGACATGCATGTATTGTATCGTAATCCATTCCAAGCATGGTCATCATCTTTCGTGCTTCTTATCGTATTTTAGGTATCACATTTTCTTTCGGAAGTATTCGATGCAACAGTTTAAAAAAAGAGCAATGTGAGTTGTTAGAAAAGAAAAGAAATTAACTTAATGTAAATACGCTATAAAGTATAATAGTTGTGTTATGCGTTAAGTACCCGAATGAAGATGTCATGTTACGATCACTCCATTTGTGTGTTGCTTAAGGTCTAGAATAAGAATTGACGTAGCTAGTCTCGAAATGGATGCTCTAGGATATAGAGGTGTCTGTCTCCTTGCACAATAGAATCTTGTCTTCATCCATCTCAAATTGTTCCTGATCTCCGTTTTCATTAGAAGATGCATGCATATCATCATTTTCATTTGTTTCAAAGTAAGATTCAAACATGTTGTACATTGCTTCATTGTATTGCACCTCATCATCATAATCATTAGAATCAAGTTGATTACTCTTTTTTTCAATTGTGTTTGCTTCTTCAATTTGTTTCATTCTTTGTTTTCTCATGTCTATCAAAACTTGACGTTGATTGTAACTAAACACGGATGGATCAACTCCGTGAAATGATGTATTGGCTACACACATGAAACAAATTCCATAAGTGACATATACAATCATATAAAATTAACAAACCTCAACGTCTTCCAAATTCGATGGTTGACCTTCTTCTTTTCGTCCAAACTTCCACAAATGATTTAACAATGTGTCTTTCATGCATATTTTGTCCATCACACTTGAGGCATGTGCACCATATTTTATTTTGAAAATAATTTCTCTACGAGAAACAAAAATCAAGTACATGTCACTTTAGCACATTAGTTTAACTTATAATAACAAAGTTTTTATGAACAAGAAAACATGCATGTTTATTACTTACCCTGTTGTCCCTTTTTATAGTAGAGAAGAGGACCCTGGCCTTTGAATCCTATTGGTCCAGTCTTGCCTCTCTTTTTATTCAAATTTAAAAAAGTGTGGGAACCATCAAAATTGAAGGGAAACCCAACTTTATTCACTAACTTGACATTTAGGCCTTGCGACATTAAAAGTCCCGCAAAAAGGCCTAAAGTCCTTTTATTAGCTTTTAACTAATCAATCAAATAACTATGTGATCATCGGGTTGGACTTACACATGCAGGGTGCCAAATCCCTCTCACTTATTAACTAGGGTTAGGGTTGCCTTGGGATCCGCAAACTTTCCAACAGTATCCCCCACCAAAACTGGTGGCGGTCCCATGACACCTACAATATGCAATTATTGGGGACTTTTATTGGCTTCGCACCGAATCTTAATTAAATGATACTACACCTTCTCCATAAAGTCAAGGCGTGCAGTATTGAAATCCAAATTATGCGGCAGGAAACAACGGTGGGCTCCGGCAATCCACTTGGAAACTGTCCATGAGGTGAAGCGAGATTCCCAAGAGCCTCCCATCATAGCCGCACAGAAATACAGTCGAGCAATCGGCAGCTGATCTTTGATTTGCTCTGAGGCCATCGGCTTATTTGGATCAAATGTCAGGGTAGGAAGGCAATCGTCCCATTTGGTTGCCACTGACGTCAACAGAGTTAAATCTTTTGCAAACATTGCCGATTGTCGCACCGTTGGATCCAGAGAGTGGACATACTCTCTCTGATATGCTTGTAAGGCCCGGTGGAAATCCACTAAAATGTTCCAACTGTAAGGCTGATGGATGATTGGCCAGTTGGGCATATGGATGATGATTTTATCCATAGCCAATTCCAAATCTTTTCATTTTTGTCTTCGCGGCATTGGCACGTAATAAGGATCTACCCGAAACTGGCGAGAGCTAGCTATGTAACTCCTAATTGATTCTCCATGTCGGCTGCTCTCCCAGTGCAAGTATTTTGTCCAATTTTTTGTCGGCCTCAATCTCGAAGGTCTTAAATTTGAGAATCCATCCACCACGCGAGGACTCATGTGGATGCTGCTTTAAGAAGGTCTGGATCTGGTCCTCGACACTGATGGGCCTTCTGAATAAATGGCTTGTCCTTGATGAGGATGGACCTGCTTGTACTGTCGGTATAGTTGGCGGTTGATCTGCTAGATCTGGAGCTCCCCCTTGGTCCATGCTCGAGTCAAATTTTGTATCCATCTGTACAACTTCTTGGCACGAAGGGGAGAATTGCGGCATGACCGGGACAAGGATTTGTGGTCCAGCTTCCAACACTTGAGCGGCGGCCTTTTCATAGGCATTGATGGTCTCTTTTGCCTTTGCCAACTCGGTTGAAGCTGTTCCTTTGAATCTATCAAAGCGGCCTTGGAATCCCTAAAGGGCCACTTTGTATGTTTCCATTTTCTTGAACAAATATGTAATCTATGTCGGTGTGACCGGATGATCGGGTATTTGTTTTTGCATATATGCATCATGCTCAAGGGTGGTCGCATTCAATTCACCTAGAAGCTGTGTGCGATTTTGTTCGGCCATTTGTAATTGCCCCTTCAGTAGTTGCACCTGTTGCTTGGCATCTTGCACCGCCTTATCTACCTGATCATGTGCGGCTGTCAGGGAGTTTTGCAGGGAGTTGATATAGGTTTCCAAGATATCAGCTTGTTGCTGGTCCAATGTCTTTTCACTTTCAGCCTTTTCTTCATGTTGCTTGGCTATCTTCACCTCTCGATCCAACTGGACAATTTTCTGGCTAATCAGAGTGTTTTCGGATCCTAAATCAGAGATCCTTTTCTCCATTTCCTTCTTCTTATCCAGCATGGACTGGATCACTTGCCCAAGGCTTGAAACTAACCCGAGAGCATCACCAGAATTGACAGTCGTGGAGGTGGCAGCAGCAGGAGACCTTGATGGTACTGTCCGTGGTAGGCGTGGAATAGGTGCCAAGGTCTCTTCTTCTTCAAAAATATTCTTGTCTTCAAACCCTTCAGGCACCGTGGCGTCGAACTACTTTGGTGACATTACAGCTATGTCGACCCGAAGTGTGGCTGGGCTACCCTGTGTGGGTGGTTGCTGACTGGCATCTTCGACACCAACAGTAGCTTCATGGATATGTCCGAATTCTCTTCTAGGGGATTGGGGTTCAAAGGGCGTTGAGCTCTGGGGCATTTCAAAGATTTCGGTGGCCCCAAGGGGGTCGGAATCATCGAACATATCCATGAAGAACTGTGTGTTGGGTGAGGTTGCTTCGGTGTGTGGGGCTGAGGTGGCCTAGGCAGCTGTGATGGGAATGGTAGGCCCAATGGTCACAGACTGTCCCTGTATAGGAGCAGAGGCGAGGGAAGCATCAGAGGCTAGGGGAATGAGAATTTCAATGCGAACAGCAGCAGGTGGTGGAAGTGCAGCTGATGAGGTATGCCTAGTATGTCGTCGTGACGCAGAAGGCGAGTCAGGAATTACGATCTCGCTGCGTGGACGACGATGACTATGAGAACTTGAGGCCTGATGAGATGACTCGGCTGGTGCTTCTTCATAAACCGAAAGCAAGGAATCCAGGTGGAAGCCATGGATTCTGTTTTCTAAGTGAGAAGCGGCTAAGAGAGACAATAGAGAACCAGCGGCGAACTGCTACTTTGTATTGGCCTTAATAGCTCACTTGAGCTCACCAAAAATAGTCTTGAACCAGTTATATGGTTCAAGAGGGGCTTTGGCCAATTTTGTGTGGGACTCCACTATCTTGTGAAGAATTTGAGATGTGATGCGGTCTTTCTTGAGGTTGCCAACCATCAGGAAATGATTCAACAACTGGGCAGTGGCGCGAATGGAAGGCTCAGTGATGGCTTCCAGAAGATAGCCATCATTAGTCCAGTGTAGATCGTTGGTGAGGTCAATGTATGGCTTGATGGCCTGTTTGGCGTGCTTGTGATTGGGTGAGGCTTGCGTACCGGATGAGATTCCTATAGTTGCAAGTGCAGCCTCAGTGACACGCACCTTGTGTGTGGCTCCTTGGAAGGTGATATAAAACTTGGATTTCTCTTCCTTCCACGCACTGAAGGCAAGGGTGATGAAATCCATATTGATGTGTCCCAAAAAGGCTCTCTCATGAATATCCATTGCAGTAAGTAAAGGCTCCGCAAGGGTCATCCACTGAGTGACCATGCTTGTGCTAGGAAGAATCATGATGTTCGTTGCAGATGGGACATCACGATAGATAGTATAGCGCGAAGATTGGGAAGTATCGACAGAAGACATGATGATCAGAAAGGAATTATAATGCGTGAAAGTGTATCAGAAGGCAATGCAAAAAATCTGGAAAGCAGGTCGACAAAGGTTCATGATGATGTTATGATGCTCGGCGAAGGTTTCCAAAATGACATATCATTGAACATTTGTCTGACTCAAAATTGAATTTTCTCTTGTCAGAAACCTTCGCCCATCTCAATTTAGATAAATCAAGGGTGGATGTACAGTCTGAGTGCTCAGCGAAGGTTTCTGATACTGTATTGGCCAAATCTGCCCAAAACAATAGTTTTCTAAGTCATTTTCCATAAAAATATTGTGCTTCCTTTTCCTTATGCTGATGACTTCTTGACTTTTGCTCATCAATCCTTCCTTATTTCTTTTTTACTTTTTATTTTTTAACTATCTTTTTTCAGAAAAAGTCAGCAAATTAATTACTGAAAACAAAAAATTAAAAACAAATAAAGTGAAAAAATATATTGAGATCAGGCTTGTTGAATTGGCGGAGTAGGCTGCCGAAACTTGCGTAATCGGCTGCCATTTACCGGAGTATCAAATCGTTTTCCATCCAACTGCTCAAGAATTACTGCGCCATAGTTCCGGATTTCCTTCACTTTATACGGACGTTCCCTAGTAAACTTCAACTTACCTTTGATCAGCTTGGTTTTGTACATCAATGCAAGATCTCCTGCTTCCAGATCTTTCTTGTGCAATCGCCAATCGTGCCATGCCTTACGACGGGCTTTCTCTACTGTCAAGGCATAAACTGCCATCAATCGGATTTTACATAATTTGTGCAACGCTTTATAACGAAGTTGTAAAGACTTATCATCATTTAATCGTTACGTTGCTGCTTTGCGTAAAGATGGGATTAAAAATTCAATTGGCATAACAGCATCTTGACCATAAACTAGTTGAAAAGGTGTTTGATTTGTACTATTTTTGTAAGCAGTTCTGAATGCCCATAATACTGCATACAGTTTATGTTCCCAATCACACCGACTCGCTTCAATTGTCTTTGTCATAATGGTGCAGAGAATCTTATTGGAAGATTCAGCTTGGCCATTCCCTCTGGGATAATAGGGAGTACTAAATCTGTGTATAACAAAAAAATCTTCCAGTAAATACTTTATTGTTTGATCAACAAAGTGTTTACCGCGATCATTGACAATTTCGATCGGACATCCAAATCTGATTATAATATTTTCATATAGAAAATTGGTTGTAGATTTCGCATCAACCACTTTGACAGCTTTGGCTTCAACCCACTTGGTCATATAATCAGTTGCGACGATAATGTATTGGGTTTGAGATCCTTGCGTAGCGGGATGAATAGGACCAACATAATTCAGTCCCCATTTTTCAAACGGTGCTTGCGATAAAACCGGATGTGTCATATTGTCATATTTTTGCCAAAAAAGTCACTTTTTTGCAAAATTACCAGTATTACTCTTGATCCTTCGCCAGAACCTTTTTTTGAGTTTCCAGAACATTCTATCTATAGTAAACTATTATTTTTGAGTTTTGCGAAGATTTTTCTTGATCAGATCACAAAAAATCTTGATTTTTACCCTTGCTAGATTACAAAAACAGTATTTCCTTGTGTCTGAAACCTTCGTCCGGTTGTCCATAGTTTTATTTGTGTCAGATCTTCCATCTGAGAAGTCGGCGAAGGTTATTTCTCAAGAAATTGCCAGAAAAGTGTTCAGAGAGTTTTATCCCAAAATAGCATTGTTGAACCTTTGTCAAGACAACCTTCGCCTAGAGAACTTTCGCCAGTCCTTTTTTTAGTTTCTGATTTTCTAGATTAAGTCTCTATCAAACTTTGGATCAAATCTGATATATTCTAAATTGGACTCCGAGAGGTTTATCATTTTTGAGAAGTATCGATTGATCAAATTTTGGGTAGTTTTTCATCATATAGAATCAGATTCTTGAAAAGTGTAATAGAGCTAGCAGATCTAATCTGAGATAGTTTTTTGGAAAAATCTATATCCAATCTCATTATCGATTTGATCTAAATTTGTAAAGATGGCTGCCCCTAGAGATGCTCCACAGGAGGTCAATCCAATTATTATTAGAAGAGCATCCCGATTGGATCTACCCAAATATAATGGATTAACAGATCCAGCTAGATTTCTTCAGATATCTATGCTGAATCCTGTGAGGTCTATGGTGAGATTTAACCTCAGTATAAACTTAAGTTGTTTCCTATTATAACCAAGATGAAACTGAGCATACAGATTGGGAGGTTGTTAAACGAGCCCTTATCACACGGTTCAAACCGCGAAAGTTTATGGAAGACCCTTTCCTACTTTTAAGTAAAATTAAAATGGGAAAGCGAAAAATGGTTTGAGATTACATCGAAAGGGTGAAACGTCTTAGATCTGAATGTGAGTCTGAGTTGATTATTGAAAATGTCATGATTATGTGGTTTTTGTCAGGTCTATCTAAACGGATCAAATGTGAGCTGAAACGCCATAAGGAGTACGCACTTTTGCAAAATGCGATGAACGATGCAATTCGGGAGGAGGATGAAGATTCAGATGATGAGCCGAATGTCAGTATGTTGTCTTATACAACAGGGAAGACTACTACGACATCCACCACTATTGCATCAACAAATGCCAATGCTACTGTAGAAATGATGCTCAATGAGTTCGAGAAACTTGGGAAGACCCAGCAAAAATAGATGGAAAAGTTGCAGTTGCAATCTGATGAGAAGATCAAAGCATTGGAAAATTTTCACGGACAAGTGAACAAGGAACCTGAGAAGTTTGCAAAGACTTTTCGTACTAGGGAAAATTTCTGGTGTTCTATTTGTACAGGAAATCACACAGTGAACGAGTGTCCTCAATTGAAAAAATGAATGGAAATCAGTGTTTGCCATCTGTGTAATTCACCTGACCATGAGACTGCCTTTTGCAACTTCAACCCTCGGATAATTCAACAACGGTATGCCCAGATGGGATATCGAGATCCACAGTATGGAGGCAATCCAGCAACAAGACTGCGACAATCTACTCTTGGATACCCGAAACGTCTAGCGTTGTCTTCCCCACCAAAACACTCCGCTCCTCCTGCCAATTTGATGGAACCAAAATCTTATGGAAGTGCAGAGCAATGGAGCTATGGTAATGATCAAGAAGGAGGATCTTCTGTACAGCATGCCATTTATGCTGCCGCTCAAAAACAAGCCTCAAGAAACTGGGCCAGAGCACCACTTGGATGCTTTGCATGTGGAGAAAATCACAGAGTTGCAGAATGCCCAAATAAAGAAAAATTTGTACCATTCTATCGTGACTGTGGATATGGGCATTGCTATAAAGACTATCCAGCAAGACCAAAGCCACCACCAACTACAACACCTGTAAATTTGATAACAATTAAGCAAGGATCGGTAGCTCAGAATAAACCAAGTGCACCCTTAATGGTGGTCACCAGAGCACAAAAGTAGAAAGAACCAGTAGTGGATTCAGTACCTGCTGATTCTATACCATTGAACGATACACCAACAACATTGGTAGTCTATCCAAATCTTAATGCAGAAAAATGAAGATATCAGGATATGAGACAATGGATTAAACATCTGCAAGAAGAAGAGGAACTTGAAGCTGCTAAAGTAACAGCTGAAGTTCGGTCTTCACCGTTGCAGCCTCCAAGAAATTTATGTACGGATATGAATGTTCAATTACATCATCACGAAGAACCCTTCAAGATGACTGAACCGAAAGCACCGCATACAAAATTACTCATGAATATTTTGTCTAGCAAGATCAATATTTTATTGGAAGATTTCCTAAAGTTGGTGCCAATAGCAAAAGAAGTCAGCGCAAAAGTTAGCTCAAGAAGAATCAAAAGACCATCAGGAGCCGCTTTTTTGTGCTGGATTTGAAGAATCTAATGATGTACTCCATGTTGGAACCGCTTGGGAAAGTGAACAAAAGAATATCAGTCTGCAGATACAACATAGACAATTTTCTAAAGAAGCAGCCGTGATAGATGGCGGTTCAGGAGTTAACCTGATTTCTACAAAGCTATGTACAAAATGGGGCCTTACAAAGATTAAGCTTGCTAGTTTTGCTATTAAGCTAGCTGACCAAACGATAGTTCATCCACGAGGAATAGTGGAAGATATACCTGTCAGGATTGCAAGAGTACAGTTCGTCATTACTTTCGTCGTGATGGACTTACCAGAAGCACCAAATGTCTACCGAGTTCTCTTAGAACGTCCATGGTTATGAGTTGCGCAAGTAATTCATAACTGGGGTACCAGCAAAATCACTTTTGAAAATCGTGAACGTGCAGTTAAACTTGATCCTACGACTTGGACTATCAAGTCAGTGGTTCAAAAAGCGGATGACGATTCATCAACAACGGATCACACTTGTGATCGACCAGAGAAATAATTGGGAGTTCACTACGATTCTCAAACGGATACTGTCAATTGGAACGAAGCTCTTGCAACAATTGATTGTACAGCAGGATATATGTGTCAACAAGATATTCAATCAGAGATGAGCCAGATTTCCTTGTTAGATCGAGCTTTGGATACGCCAATCACGTTTATGTAGCCTGGATATCAACGGAACCTATACCAGATCCAATTGAGGATGATCTCATACCAATAATTCATGCCTTAACTTATGATGGCAATGCAGAACTTACGGATGAACAGATTCTACATCATATGGACCCGACCAAATTTGGAGTGCATAATGTTCCTGATGAACCAACAATCAAATCGCCCAAAGCAGTTATATTGAAGGGAGATAGGATGACAGGTTCGATGACGAAGAAACAAGCAAAGCACCATTATAATACGGTCCTGAAATGGGAAAACCCCCCACAAAAAATTGATTCAAAGGAAGTGCCACCTCTATTGGATAAAGGCAAAAGAAAAGTCAAGAATGATTCTTCAAGTCAGATCTCCAGCAAGACATCATCGTCTAGGAAGTCTTCACCTGTGAAGAAAGATTTATCATCCCGAAAGTCATCACCTCCACGATCAATTCCTGCTAAGAAGACTAAACGAAGATCCAAGACAAGTCCTTTCAAAAAAGAACAAGCAAATGTAGTCCTGCATGATATGTCAGAGCATTTTAAACGTTATACACTGGATGATGTGGTTATCATGTTACTTAAAGCACATCGTGAACCTGAAGAACACATGCCGGAATCTAAAGAGGTTTACGATGGCCCAGCTAGGACGCAGCCAATGAATCTTGCAGAACCAGGAGAACCGAAAAAGATTGTACAAGTGGGATCACAACTTACTCTTGAACAGTATCAAGCACTCCGTTTGTTACTTATTAAGTATCAAGATTGTTTTGCATGGACTTATCAAGATTTGAAGGGTATTCTGACATCAGTCATTGAACATACCATACCTTTAGTACCTGATGCAGTACCAAAGATTACAAATTTCTATCGCTATAATCCTAATGTGGCAGATCTGATAAAGAAAGAACTTCAGAGATTGCGTGACGTCGATTTCATTTATGAGATCAAGCATACCAAATGGACTTCACTGATTGTCATTGTTCCTAAGAAAAATGGAAAATTGCAAATCTGTGTGAATCCCAAAGCATTGAATAAAGTGACACGGAAGGATCACTTTCCGTTACCTTTTACTGAAAGCATTTTGGATCCCCTTGCTGGAGCGGAAGCTTACAGTTTCCTGGATGGATTTAGTGGTTACAACCGGCTTAAGATTGCACCTGCCGATCGCCACAAAACTACTTTTGCAACAAAATGGGACACCTATGTTTACAAAGTATTGCCGTTTGGACTCTGTAATGCACCAAGTTCATTCCAAAGAGTAATGCAATTTGCCTTTAAAGATTATCTGCAGAAATTCCTTGAAATTTACTTGGACGACTTGGGAGTTCATAGTACAGATACAGACCACCTGGATCGATTCGAGAAAGTCTTTGAAAGATGCCGCAAATATCAGATTTCTCTAAATCCAGAAAAATGCCTAATATGGGTTTCTCACGGAGTGGTGCTTGGACATGTGATATCAAGACATGGTATTGCCACCGATTATTCTAAGATCAAAGTTATTGTGGAATTGCCACGGCCAACAACAATTCGAGGAGTTTATGTTATTATGGGTCATGCGACCTACTATCAAAATTTTATTATCTTATGTGCGGATTTAGCACGACCTTTATACAAATTAACTATTGTTCCTATTTGGACAGTAGAGGCGTTAGAAGCCTTTGAAAAGTTAAAAAAAGCATTATCTTCAGCACCAATATCGCGTTCTCTAGATTGGACATTAGAGTTTCATGTTCATATAGATGCTTCAAAATACGCCATTGGATCAGTTTTGACGCAACAAAGTGACTATAAGAAGGATTATCCTATATGATTTGCAAGCAAACAATTACAGATCCAGAGAAAAATTATTATTCAACAACAGAACATGAAGCACTTGCCATGATTTTTTATGTTCGGAAATTTCGTCACTACCTCATGGAAATGCACTTTGTATTTTATACGGATCATCAACCATTACTTTACTTGGTAAATAAGACGTGTAATGCTGGACGTATTGCAAGATGGTTATTATTATTGCCTGAATTTGACTTTCAAATTGTGGTCAAAAAGGGAAAACAACATTATCTAGCTGATCACGTTTTGCGAATTGAATCCGCACTAGTTAATACTGAAGTGGATGATGAACTGCCAGATGCTGCGTTGTTCTATGTTGAAGCAGTACCTGAGTGGGCGACATATATTGTTGAGTACCTGATGCTAGGACAACCGAATGACTCTTTGACAAAAGTACAGAGAAGGCAATTGATTCATAAGGCTCAACCTTATCAATTAATTGTAGGACAATTGTATCATCGTGGATCAGATAATATTTTACGAAGATGTGTTTTACCGCATGAAGTACCAGATCTAATCATGTTTTCACATGATGGCATGGGTGGAGGACACTTCTCTACATATATTACTGTTCGCAAACTTTTGCAATCTGGTTGTTGGTGGCCTACGCTTCATAAGGACACAGAAAATTTTATTCTGACATGAGATGTCTGCCAACGAGCAGAACGGCCTACTCGACAGAATTATGGACCTCTAATCCTCTAAAAACCTTTCTATTTTTGGTATTATTCTTTGTCAACCTGGCAGTAGATAGATCTGAATCACATCTAAGCACAATGAATCGGGCAAAGGTTCTTTTTCTATTGTTTTTAGGTTTTTGATAATTCTTGGTGTTTTTCTGGTGGTTTTTTTGATGTTTTTGAAAATCTGCTGGGAATTAATCTTTGTCTTTCAGACTGGAGGTTTTGTAAACAAAACCGAAGGTGTCTGCAACTCGGCAAAGGTTCCTGAAAGAGGGTAAAAAGTTCTGAACTCTGATGACGCTTTTTGTCTCTTTTTGATCAAATTTGACAGATTTGACCGATTTTTGTTATTTTCTCTGATATCTCAAATCCAAGTGGATCTTAAGATTGATGATTTGAATAGCTTTCCCTGTTTAATAATCAGATTAGATTTCAAACAAGCAAATCCACTCAAATCAAGCAAAATTAATCCCAAACACTAACCCTAAAATAGAAATTTAATACTATTAATGCCACGACAAGATGCCTAATGCAAGCTAACCATCAGCCAAACATGCTGCAAACTGAAAAATTGGCGTAGCTCCCCGACAACGACACCAAAATTGTAGTAGGTTTCTTTCCTTGGCTTTGGCCAACTTTGTGTGGGACTCCACTATCCTGTGAAGGATTTGAGATTGATGGAGTCTTTCCTGAGGTTGCCAACCATCAGGAAATGATTCAACAACTGGGCAGCGGCGTGAATGGAATGCTCAATGATTGCTTCCAGAAGGTATCCATCATTAGTCCAGTGCAGATCGTTGGTGAGGTCGATGTATGGCTTGATGGCCTGTTTGGCATGCTTGTGATTGGGTGAGGCTTGCATACCGGATGAGATTCCTATAGCTGCAAGTGCAGCCTCAGTGACACGCACCTTGTGTGTGGCTCCTTGGAAGGTGATATAAAACTTGGATTTCTCTTCCTTCCACGCACTGAAGGCAAGAGTGATGAAATCCATATTGATGCGTCCCAAAAAGGCTCTCTCATGAATACCCATTGCAGTAAGTAGAGGCTCCGCAAGGGTCATCCACTGAGTGACCATGCTTGTGCTAGGAAGAATCATGATGTCCGTTGCAGATGGGACATCGCGATAGATAGTATAGCACGGAGACTGGGAAGTATCGGTAGAAGACATGATGATCACAAAGGAATTATAACGCGTGAAAGTGTATCAGAAGGCAATGCAGGAAATTTGGAAGGCTTTGGTCGCAAGAAAAATTTGCAAGAGCTTCGCTAGTACAAGTGAGGAATAAATCGAATTCAGCCAACTTATAGGTGAATTTGGTGGGTCCATTACACTGAATAGTAGTTGGGCTGATCAGTTATGAACAAAAATTTGCAGACAGGTACAGTACTGTAAAAATAGGCTATAAAAATCTCGGCGAAGGTTTCTAGGGATCTGAACCTATCAGACAAATGTTTTCCAAGGCTGGCGAAGGATGAACCTTTGCCCATGAGGGTCCTTCGTCCAGGTACTGTCATAAATGTCTTTTTCACAATTTGGACCTATGGACAACCTAATTTTGACATTTTAAGATCATCTAACAGGTCAACAAAGCTTCATAATGACGTTATGATGCTCGACGAAGGTTCCCAAAATGGCATATCACTGAACATTCACTAACTTGACATTTAGGCCCTGCGACATTAAAAGTCCCGCAAAAAGGCCTAAAGTCCTTTTATTAACTTTCAACACATCAATCAAATAAGTATGTGATCATCAGGTTGGACTTACACACGCAGGGTGCCAAATCCCTCTCACTTATTAACTAGGGTTAGGTTTGCCTTGGGATCCGCAAACCCTCCAATAGAACATCGGACATCCGTGGCACAATTTTATACATCATTATGTATTTACAGACAACGGAATCCGACAGGGTTTTTGGATGTCACAATGCGATGTTTACGTCAGATCATAAGCGACGTCTTTGGATGTTACATTGCGATGTCCACATTAGATGTCGCATTTTGACATCCACGTTGGATTGCCTTTCAATCATCAAAACTTTTGTTTTTGGATTTTGGCAGGTTGTGTTTGTCGGATTGCGACGTGTTTTAGGGACGTCAAATTCCAATGACCTAATAGCGACGTGTTTTTATGACATCGATGATGAATTAAAAAAAAAATTAAGCTTGCGATTCACATTACAAATCGCGACGGGTGTTGTAGTGAGGTGAAGTTTTTATCAAGGGCATTGGTACTATTCCTATTTTTCTCTCATCTACAAATAGGAATGTAAGCTTGAAGAGTTTTTGATGGAGTCTTTCCTGAGGTTGCCAACCATCAGGAAATGATTCAACAACTGGGCAGCGGCGTGAATGGAATGCTCAATGATTGCTTCCAGAAGGTATCCATCATTAGTCCAGTGCAGATCGTTGGTGAGGTCGATGTATGGCTTGATGGCCTGTTTGGCATGCTTGTGATTGGGTGAGGCTTGCATACCGGATGAGATTCCTATAGCTGCAAGTGTAGCCTCAGTGACACGCACCTTGTGTGTGGCTCCTTGGAAGGTGATATAAAACTTGGATTTCTCTTCCTTCCACGTACTGAAGGCAAGAGTGATGAAATCCATATTGATGCGTCCCAAAAAGGCTCTCTCATGAATACCCATTGCAGTAAGTAGAGGCTCCGCAAGGGTCATCCACTGAGTGACCATGCTTGTGCTAGGAAGGATCATGATATCCATTGCAGATGGGACATCGCGATAGATAGTATAGCGCGGAGACTGGAAAGTATCGGTAGAAGACATGATGATCACAAAGGAATTATAACGAGTAAAAGTGTATCAGAAGGCAATGCAGGAAATTTGGAAGGCTTTGGTCGCAAGAAAAATTTGCAAGAGCTTTGCTAGCACAAGTGAGGAATGAATCGAATTCAGCCAACTTATAGGTGAATTTGGTGGGTCCATTACACTGAATAGTAGTTGGGCTGATCAGTACTGAACAAAAATTTGCAGACAGGTACAGTACTGTAAGAATAGGCTATAAAAATCTCGGCGAAGGTTTCTAGGGATCTGAACCTATCAGGCAAATGTTTTCCAAGGCTGGCGAAGGATGAACCTTTGCCCATGAGGGTCCTTCGCCCAGGTACTGTCATAAATGTTTTTTTTCACAATTTGAACCTATGGACAATCTAATTTTGACATTTTAAGATCATCTAACAGGTCGACAAAGGTTCATAATGACATTATGATGCTCGATGAAGGTTCCCAAAATGGCATATCACTGAACATTCGTCTGACTCAAAAATTGATCCTCTTGTCAGAAACCTTCGCCTACCTCAATTTAGATAAATCAAGGGTGGATGTACAGTCTGAGAGCTCAGCAAAGGTTTCTGATACTGTATTGGCCAAATTTGCCCAAAAAAATGGTTCTCTAAGTCATTTTCCATAAAAATACTGTGCTTCTTTTTTCTTATGCTAATGACTTCCTGACTTTTGCTCATCAGTTTTTCCTTATTTTGTTTTTTTTTATTTTTTTATTTTTTTTTAACTATCTTTTTCCAAAAAAAGTCAGCAAATTAATTAGTGAAAACAAAAAATTAAAAACAAATAAAATGAAAAAATATATTGAGATCAGGCTTGTGGAACTGGCGGAGCAGGCTGCCGAAACTTACGTAATCGGCTGTCATTCACCGGAGTATCAAATCATTTTCCATCCAACTGCTCAAGAATTACTGCACCATAGTTCAAGATTTCCTTCACTTTATACGGGCCTTCCCCAGTAAACTTCAACTTACCCTTGATCAGCTTGGTTTTATACATCAATGCAAGATCTCCTGCTTCCAGATATTTCTTGTGCAATCGCCGATCGTGCCATGCCTTGCATCGAGCTTTCTCTGCTGCTAAGGCATGAACTGTCATCAATCGAGTTTCACATAATTTGTGCAACACTTCATGACGAAGTTGTAAAGACTGATCATCATTTAATCGTTCCATTATTGCTATGCGTAAAGATGGGATTAAAAATTCAATTGGCATAACAGCATCTTGACCATAAACCTGTTGAAAAAGTGTTTGATTTGTACTATTTTTGTAAGCGGTTCTGAATGCCCATAATACTGCATACAGTTTATCTTCCCAATCGGACCGACTCGCTTCAACTGTCTTTGTCATAATGGTGCAGAGAATCTTATTGGAAGATTCAGCTTGGCCATTTCCTCTAGGATAATAGGGAGTACTAAATCTGTGTATAACAAAAAATCTTCCAGTAAATACTTTATTGTTTGATTAACAAAGTGTGTACCCCGATCACTGACAATTTTGATCGGACATCCAAATCTGATTATAATATTTTCATATAGAAAATTGGTCGTAGATTTCGCATCAACCACTTTGACAGCTTTGGCTTCAACCCACTTGGTCATATAATCAGTTGCGACGATAATGTATTGGGTTTGAGATCCTTGCGTAGCGGGATGAATAGGACCAACATAATCCAGTCCCCATTTTTCAAACGGTGCTTGCGATAAAACCGGATGTAGGGGTTCATAATTCTGTCGAGTAGGCTCTCATGCTCGCTGGCAGACATCACATGTCTGAATAAAATTTTCTATGTCCTTATGAAGCGTAGGCCACCAACAACCGGATTGCAAAAGTTTGCGAACAGTAATATCTATAGAGAAGTGTCCTCCACCCATGCCATCATGTGAAAACATGATTAGATCTAGTACTTCATGAGGTAAAATACATCTTTGTAAAATATTATCTGATCCACGACGATACAATTGTCGTACAATTAATTGATAAGGTTGAGCCTGATGAATCAATTGTCTTTTATATACTTTTGTCAAAGAGTCATTCGGTTGTCCTAGCATCAGGTACTCAACAATACCTGTCGCCCACTCAGGTACTGCTTCAACATAAAACAACGCAGCATCTGGTAGTTCATCATCCACTTCAGTATTAACTGGTGTGGATTCAATTCGCGAAACGTGATCGGCTAGATAATGTTGCTTCCCCTTTCTGACCACAATTCGAAAGTTTCAATTCAGTCAATAATAATAACCATCTTGCAATACGTCCAGCATTACACGTCTTATTTACCAAGTAAAGTAATGGTTGATGATCCGTATAAAATGCAAAGTACATTTCCATGAGATAGTGACGAAATTTCCGAACATAAAAGATCATGGCTAGCGCTTCACGTTCTGTTGTTGAATAATAATTTTTCTCTGGATTTGTAATTGTTTGCCTGCAAATCATATAGGATAATCCTTCTTTTAGTCACTTGGCTGCGTCAAAACTGATCCAATGGCGTATTTTGAAGCATCCGTATGAATATGAAACTCTAATGTCCAATCTGGAGAATGCAGTATTGGTGCTGAAGATAATGTTTTTTTTAACTTTTCAAAGGCTTCTAACGACTCTACTGTCCAAATAGGAACAATAGTTAATTTGTATATAGGTCGTGCTAAATCTGCACAGAGGATAATAAAATTTTGAGAGGAGTAACGAAGAAACACGTGTCGACGTATGATTAGTCAAAATTAGTACGCCATACATAGAATGATTGATGTGACATCTGTCACGTGGGAGAATGATACGCATCGAAAGGGGATTCGTGCACGTGTCTAGACCCACGTGGGCTCATAATTGAGTCATCATTTCAGTATAGACATTCCACGTGGGCCAATTAGCTGACGACACATGTCTTCGGCCATCTTTTCACACGTGTGAAAATTTCGTATATATAAGTCCTCGAAATTTTCATTTTGTTTCGTAGAATTTTCGGTTTTCGCTCCCAATATCGCTCTCAAGCGTGCCTCTCACCGTTTGAGCGTCCGCCCTCTCACAGTGCACTCAAGACCAATACCGTCAGTAGTCCAATATCACATGCACATCTTGTTTCTTAAAATATTCTATATATATCTGGCATTCCAAACCAATATTTTGTTTTGGTATCGATCTCAAGCGCCCTTTTATCACAATTTTTTTTCATTTTCATCCTCTTTTCTTTTGTTCAAATTTTTTTTGTTAATTTTCTTCTTCTGAGAAAGATGGTTAGGACCAAATCCAATGCCCGTGCCATAACCACTGTACAACCATCCCATGCCCGTATTCCCACTGGTATTGGCCGTAGACATGGCAAGAAGTAGGTCTGATTGAGGGAGATTAGAAAACTCCAAAGCTCAACTGAATTGTTGATCCCTAGAGCTCCTTTCGGCCGATCTGTAAGGAATATCACTTTGTCACTTGGGCTAAATGTTTGTTTTGCCGTGACAGCCATGCAAACCTTACAGAGTGCTGTAGAAGATTTTCTGTCCCAATTTTTTGAGGATACTTGTCTTTTGGCAGTGCATGGTAAGCATGTCACCATCATGCCAAAGGATTTCGGCATTCTCAGAAGGCTTCGGGACCGTTTTTCTAGTCTGCATGTTGATAACGCCAGCACCTCCAAAGATCTGCCTCTGGATAGAACCAACTTGCCTACTACCTCTAGGAGGACGAGGAAGCAACCTGTCCCCAATAAGGCCTTCAAGATCTTTCATAAATATGGATTTATCGATATTTGTATTTTGATTGTTGCAGTCACATTGGAGCCTGAACATTCTTTTTGTAAAGATAAATAAAAAAGGAGTATCAAATTTTCTATGTGTAAAATTAAACTCAGCTGCAAATACACATAGAGAATTTGATTCTCTACTTCATGATGCCGTTCAGGAAATACCGACAACGGCAACTTCAATTGAAGAGATAACCATTAGATCTCTCAAGGTATATTCAATTTATCTCTGATATGCATGTATTTCTTTTTTTAGTTCAAATCTATCGTCATAGCATAAATAAAATTTCTATCATAATATAACTAATTTTTGTTCTATATATACAGTGTGTACAACAAAACGATGTTTTTAGTTGTGCATGGTTCGTCTGGTACAACACAAAGCTATTTTTTGAGTGGTATAACTTACAAGTGGATGTAGATATTGAAAAGGCAATATTCTGTTCATTTTTGTAGTTCCTTTCATTCTGATTCATATTTTTTTACTATCATTGTTTGTAATTTGCTGATTCTCATGTTTTGTGATGACATTTCACTCTTGAGCCGTATACTCCTGACGATGTATATAGATTTCGACAAGAGTTGATAAGAACCTATGCCTAGAACGATGTAAGCGTTGCACCTGAGATCAAGGGCCCTAAAAAACAAGCTACTCCAGCCTTAACAGCCTTTCAGGTTGCTCAGGACGCATATCTTATTTTATATGATAAAAAAAGAATAGAAGTCCTTCCTAATACAGAGGAAGGCAATATTATAACAGAGAGTCCTCTTGTCTTAAAAGGCATTGAGGCCCTTCTTGAAATAGAGGAAAACGAGATTATAGAAGGAGCTGTTCCCTTATCAGTTCCTGATATTGATAAAGAAAATATAGAAAAATTGACTGAATAGAGATTTATTTGTAAATAGAGATACATCAAAAAAATACAATCATTTTACATGTAAACAACCCGTTTATGGGTTTTTTTTTTTATTGATATCAATATAGATTCTTACGATCAGGTTGTGTCCATAGTGTAATACTAGATTGCGATTTTCTATATTGATAAAAAGACATGATGATTGGCATGTATTTGCTGATAGTGATTCCATAAGTTGGATTGCTTCGCCAATATCTTTGCATTTGATCTCGAGCTCATGTCTTTTACGTACCTGCATTAAATTAATACAAAGTAAGTTACAATTAGTACAGAGATTGTATTAGAAAGTTTTGATTGAAACTTAACCCTGTTAACCATGATTTGACAATGCATATACATTAATGGTACATTGATTTTCTATGGTTATGCTTAACAGCTTCGGCTAATTTCCTGCACACATCAGTTAGAATTGTCGCTCTTTAGTGACGTCTGAAAATCCAAATTAGAGTAACTGAAATTCAGTAAAAGATGAAAGGTGTATGGTGCAAACAAATAAGTATCACAATCAGTTACAGATCATTCAGAGTGTATTTGCTCAATTGATAAGAAGTAATGTCGTAAGAGATGGCAAAGGAAAGGAATGCTCAAGCTTATAGAAACTAGTTGTCTTCTCTCTATTGATACTCAAATCTATGTGTGTGTACAATGACATGGAGTGTCGACTTTATAGGAACGAATACCGGCCTGAGCTTCGCTCTCCAATCATTGGAGAACCGATTGGGAATGGCTACATAACTCTTTGGAGTGTTGCTCTATAACGTTGTGCACTCTTAATTACAATGTATTTACAAGATACAAATAGGCCTTTACATGAATTTAGGCTCTATAACATATTAACATGTACAAAATTCAAAATTTTACATCATATAACAATTTCATAGAATAATGTGGAATCATAGGCCTCCACAAGAGAGCACATCTAGCAACATTAAAAATAGGGAAATCAAGCATCTACTATACATAGAAGATGTAGAATCAATGAAAACTTGTCAAAACCACTTAGATATGATAATTTGGTATTCCAGTTCATACAATTTCCATTCTAAAATAGTACTCGCACGTGGGAACTCATACACATAAGAAAAATAGCATTCTTTACACAAGAATCCACTATATCATCACAAATATGCAAAAAATGGATGCAGAACCGAAAGAGATATCTTACATAAGAATGATTGGGAATGGCTACATAACTCTTTGGAGTGTTGCTCTATAACGTTGTGCACTCTTAATTACAATGTATTTACAAGATACAAATAGGCCTTTACATGAATTTAGGCTCTATAACATATTTACATGTACAAAATTCAAAATTTTACATCATATAACAATTTCATAGAATAATGTGGAATCATAGGCCTCCACAAGAGAGCACATCTAGCACCATTAAAAATAGGGAAATCAAGCATCTACTATACATAGAAGATGTAGAATCAATGAAAACTTGTCAAAACCACTTAGATATGATAATTTGGTATTCCAGTTCATACAATTTCCATTCTAAAACAGTACTCGCACGTGGGAACTCATACACATAAGAAAAATAGCATTCTTTACACAAGAATCCACTATATCATCACAAATATGCAAAAAATGGATGCAGAACCGAAAGAGATATCTTACATAAGAATGATTGGGAATGGCTACATAACTCTTTGGAGTGTTGCTCTATAACGTTGTGCACTCTTAATTACAATGTATTTACAAGATACAAATAGGCCTTTACATGAATTTAGGCTCTATAACATATTTACATGTACAAAATTCAAAATTTTACATCATATAACAATTTCATAGAATAATGTGGAATCATAGGCCTCCACAAGAGAGCACATCTAGCACCATTAAAAATAGGAAAATCAAGCATCTACTATACATAGAAGATGTAGAATCGATGAAAACTTGTCAAAACCACTTAGATATGATAATTTGGTATTCCAGTTCATACAATTTCCATTCTAAAACAGTACTTGCACGTGGGAACTCATACACATAAGAAAAATAGCATTCTTTACACAAGAATCCACTATATCATCACAAATATGCAAAAAATGGATGCAGAACCGAAAGAGATATCTTACATAAGAATGATTGGGAATGGCTACATAACTCTTTGGAGTGTTGCTCTATAACGTTGTGCACTCTTAATTACAATGTATTTACAAGATACAAATAGGCCTTTACATGAATTTAGGCTCTATAACATATTTACATGTACAAAATTCAAAATTTTACATCATATAACAATTTCATAGAATAATGTGGAATCATAGGCCTCCACAAGAGAGCACATCTAGCACCATTAAAAATAGGGAAATCAAGCATCTACTATACATAGAAGATGTAGAATCAATGAAAACTTGTCAAAACCACTTAGATATGATAATTTGGTATTCCAGTTCATACAATTTCCATTCTAAAACAGTACTCGCACGTGGGAACTCATACACATAAGAAAAATAGCATTCTTTACACAAGAATCCACTATATCATCACAAATATGCAAAAAATGGATGCAGAACCGAAAGAGATATCTTACATAAGAATGATTGGGAATGGCTACATAACTCTTTGGAGTGTTGCTCTATAACGTTGTGCACTCTTAATTACAATGTATTTACAAGGTACAAATAGGCCTTTACATGAAATTAGGCTCTATAACATATTTACATGTACAAAATTCAAAATTTTACATCATATAACAATTTCATAGAATAATGTGGAATCATAGGCCTCCACAAGAGAGCACATCTAGCACCATTAAAAATAGGGAAATCAAGCATCTACTATACATAGAAGATGTAGAATCAATGAAAACTTGTCAAAACCACTTAGATATGATAATTTGGTATTCCAGTTCATACAATTTCCATTCTAAAACAGTACTCGCACGTGGGAACTCATACACATAAGAAAAATAGCATTCTTTACACAAGAATCCACTATATCATCACAAATATGCAAAAAATGGATGCAGAACCGAAAGAGATATCTTACATAAGAATGATTGGGAATGGCTACATAACTCTTTGGAGTGTTGCTCTATAACGTCGTGCACTCTTAATTACAATGTATTTACAAGATACAAATAGGCCTTTACATGAATTTAGGCTCTATAACATATTTACATGTACAAAATTCAAAATTTTACATCATATAACAATTTCATAGAATAATGTGGAATCATAGGCCTCCACAAGAGAGCACATCTAGCACCATTAAAAATAGGGAAATCAAGCATCTACTATACATAGAAGATGTAGAATCAATGAAAACTTGTCAAAACGACTTAGATATGATAATTTGGTATTCCAGTTCATAAAATTTCCATTCTAAAACAGTACTCGCACGTGGGAACTCATACACATAAGAAAAATAGCATTCTTTACACAAGAATCCACTATATCATCACAAATATGCAAAAAATGGATGCAGAACCGAAAGAGATATCTTACATAAGAATGATTGGGAATGGCTACATAACTCTTTGGAGTGTTGCTCTATAACGTTGTGCACTCTTAATTACAATGTATTTACAAGATACAAATAGGCCTTTACATGAAATTAGGCTCTAAAACATATTTACATGTACAAAATTCAAAATTTTACATCATATAACAATTTCATAGAATAATGTGGAATCATAGGCCTCCACAAGAGAGCACATCTAGCACCATTAAAAATAGGGAAATCAAGCATCTACTATACATAGAAGATGTAGAATCAATGAAAACTTGTCAAAACCACTTAGATATGATAATTTGGTATTCCAGTTCATACAATTTCCATTCTAAAACAGTACTCGCACGTGGGAACTCATACACATAAGAAAAATAGCATTCTTTACACAAGAATCCACTATATCATCACAAATATGCAAAAAATGGATGCAGAACCGAAAGAGATATCTTACATAAGAATGATTGGGAATGGCTACATAACTCTTTGGAGTGTTGCTCTATAACGTTGTGCACTCTTAATTACAATGTATTTACAAGATACAAATAGGCCTTTACATGAATTTAGGCTCTATAACATATTTACATGTACAAAATTCAAAATTTTACATCATATAACAATTTCATAGAATAATGTGGAATCATAGGCCTCCACAAGAGAGCACATCTAGCACCATTAAAAATAGGGAAATCAAGCATCTACTATACATAGAAGATGTAGAATCAATGAAAACTTGTCAAAACCACTTAGATATGATAATTTGGTATTCCAGTTCATACAATTTCCATTCTAAAACAGTACTCGCACGTGGGAACTC
Organism: Diphasiastrum complanatum; assembly: GCA_029204225.1. Taxonomy (NCBI): domain Eukaryota; kingdom Viridiplantae; phylum Streptophyta; class Lycopodiopsida; order Lycopodiales; family Lycopodiaceae; genus Diphasiastrum; species Diphasiastrum complanatum. The sequence goes on from MU831653.1 coordinate 109,037, forward strand.
ATACACATAAGAAAAATAGCATTCTTTACACAAGAATCCACTATATCATCACAAATATGCAAAAAATGGATGCAGAACCGAAAGAGATATCTTACATAAGAATGATTGAGAGAAGAATGAGAGAGATAAATTCCTCCCATGCTTATAGCTTATTTATAACAGCCTCTTGCCCTATTTGGATGGTCTTACACAAGTATATCTACTTATGGAAGTTTGTAGATCTCTTCCAACCCCTAGATCTAGCATGACTAGAACTTGAGAAAGACATCAAAAATGAAATCCACACTCTTTAAAAGATAAGTCCAAATTATCTACTAAAGTCATCATTGCAATTCACAAACATCTTTTCTCCTCCATTAATCAAAGCACTAGTACAATGCACATCCAAATGTACTATATGAAAAGGCATCTTAGATCTTGATCTAGATCTAGAATAAGACAACCTTTGTGAGTTTGACATTGAACAAAGCTCACCAACTTGCTTCTTTGTCTTCAAACCACCATGGTCAGAAACAACATGTCCATCAAGCTTGTAGAGCTCACATTGTGTCTTGCCTTGGGCAATCAAGACTTTATTTCTTATGATCAAGCAAGAATTACCAACAAATGCCACTTCAAGGCCTTTGTCAACCATTTGACACACAGTAAGAACATTCTTAGTAATGGAAGGTATGAACAAAAAACTCTTCAAGCTTACATTCCTATTTGTAGATGAGAGAAAAATAGGAATAGTACCAATGCCCTTGATAAAAACTTCACCTCACTACAACACCCGTCGCGATTTGTAATGTGAATCGCAAGCTTAATTTTTTTTTTAATTCATCATCGATGTCATAAAAACACGTCGCTATTAGGTCATTGGAATTTGACGTCCCTAAAACACGTCGCAATCCGACAAACACAACCTGCCAAAATCCAAAAACAAAAGTTTTGATGATTGAAAGGCAATCCAACGTGGATGTCAAAATGCGACATCTAATGTGGACATCGCAATGTAACATCCAAAGACGTCGCTTATGATCTGACGTAAACATCGCATTGTGACATCCAAAAACCCTGTCGGATTCCGTTGTCTGTAAATACATAATGATGTATAAAATTGTGCCACGGATGTCCGATGTTCTATTGGAGGGTTTGCGGATCCCAAGGCAAACCTAACCCTAGTTAATAAGTGAGAGGGATTTGGCACCCTGCGTGTGTAAGTCCAACCTGATGATCACATACTTATTTGATTGATTTGTTGAAAGTTAATAAAAGGACTTTAGGCCTTTTTGCGGGACTTTTAATGTCGCAGGGCCTAAATGTCAAGTTAGTGAATGTTCAGTGATATGCCATTTTGGGAACCTTCGTCGAGCATCATAACGTCATTATGAAGCTTTGTTGACCTGTTAGATGATCTTAAAATGTCAAAATTAGGTTGTCCATAGGTCCAAATTGTGAAAAAGGCATTTATGACAGTACCTGGGCGAAGGACCCTCATGGGCAAAGGTTCATCCTTCGCCAGCCTTGGAAAACATTTGTCTGATAGGTTCAGATCCCTAGAAACCTTCGCCGAGATTTTTATAGCCTATTTTTACAGTACTGTACCTGTCTGCAAATTTTTGTTCATAACTGATCAGCCCAACTACTATTCAGTGTAATGGACCCACCAAATTCACCTATAAGTTGGCTGAATTCGATTTATTCCTCACTTGTACTAGCGAAGCTCTTGCAAATTTTTCTTGCGACCAAAGCCTTCCAAATTTCCTGCATTGCCTTCTGATACACTTTCACGCGTTATAATTCCTTTGTGATCATCATGTCTTCTACCGATACTTCCCAGTCTCCGTGCTATACTATCTATCGCGATGTCCCATCTGCAACGGACATCATGATTCTTCCTAGCACAAGCATGGTCACTCAGTGGATGACCCTTGCGGAGCCTCTACTTACTGCAATGGGTATTCATGAGAGAGCCTTTTTGGGACGCATCAATATGGATTTCATCACTCTTGCCTTCAGTGCGTGGAAGGAAGAGAAATCCAAGTTTTATATCACCTTCCAAGGAGCCACACACAAGGTGCGTGTCACTGAGGCTGCACTTGCAGCTATAGGAATCTCATCCGGTATGCAAGCCTCACCCAATCACAAGCATGCCAAACAGGCCATCAAGCCATACATCGACCTCACCAACGATCTGCACTGGACTAATGATGGATACCTTCTGGAAGCAATCATTGAGCATTCCATTCACGCCGCTGCCCAGTTGTTGAATCATTTCCTGATGGTTGGCAACCTCAGGAAAGACTCCATCAATCTCAAATCCTTCACAGGATAGTGGAGTCCCACACAAAGTTGGCCAAAGCCAAGGAAAGAAACCTACTACAATTTTGGTGTCGTTGTCGAGGAGCTACGCCAATTTTTCAGTTTGCAGCATGTTTGGCTGATGGTTAGCTTGCATTAGGCATCTTGTCGTGGCATTAATAGTATTAAATTTTTATTTTAGGGTTAGTGTCTGGGATTAATTTTGCTTGATTTGAGTGGATTTGCTTGTTTGAAATCTAATCTGATTATTAAACAGGGAAAGCTATTCAAATCATCAATCTTAAGATCCACTTGGATTTGAGATATCAAAGAAAATAACAAAAATCGGTCAAATCTGTCAAATTTGATCAAAAAGAGACAAAAAGCGTCATCAGAGCTCAGAACTTTTTACCCTCTTTCAGAAAACCTTTGCCGAGTTGCAAATACCTTCGGTTTTGTTTACAAAACCTCCAGTCTGAAGGGCAAAGATTAATTCCCAGCAGATTTTCAAAAACATCAAAAAAACCACCAAAAAAACACCAAGAATTATCAAAACCCTAAAAACAATAGAAAAAGAACCTTTGCCCGATTCATTGTGCTTAGATGTGATTCAGATCTATTTGCTGCTAGGTCGACAAAGAATAATACCAAAAATAGAAAGGTTTTCAGAGGATTAGTTGTCATATTGTCATATTTTTGCCAAAAAAGTCACTTTTTTGCAAAATTACCAGTATTACTCTTGATCCTTCGCCAAAACCTCTTTTGAGTTTCCAGAACATTCTATCTATAGTAAACTACTATTTTTGAGTTTGGCGAAGATTTTTCTTGATCAGATCACATAAAATCTTGATTTTTGCCCTTGCTAGATTACAAAAGCAGTATTTTCTTGTGTCTGAAACCTTCGTCCGGTTGTCCATAGTTTTATTTGTGTCAGATCTTCCATCTGAGAAGTCGGCGAAGGTTATTTCTCAAGAAATTGCCAGAAAAGTGTTCAGAGAGTTTTTATCCCAAAATAGCATTGTTGAACCTTTGTCAAGACAACCTTCGTCTAGAGAACCTTCGCCAGTCCTATTTTTAGTTTTTGATTTTCTAGATCAAGTCTCTATCAAAATTTGGATCAAATCTGATATATTCTAAATTGGACTCTGAGAGATTTATCATTTTTGAGAAGTATCGATTGATCAAATTTTGGGTAGTTTTTCATCATATAGAATCAGATTCTTGAAAAGTGTAATAGAGCTAGCAGATCTAATCTAAGATAGTTTTTTGGAAAAATCTAGATCCAATCTCATTATCGATTTGATCTAAATTTGTAAAGATGGCTGCCCCTGGAGATGCTCCACAGGAGGTCAATCCAATTATTGTTAGAAGAGCATCCCGATTGGATCTACCCAAATATAATGGATTAACAGATCCAGTTAGATTTCTTCAGATCTATGTTGAATCCTGTGAGGTCTATGGTGAGATTTAACCTCAATATAAACTTAAGTTGTTTCCTATTATAACCAAGATGAAACTGAGCGTACTCACTTTTGAAAATCGTGAACGTGTAGTTAAACTTGATCCTACGACTTGGACTATCAAGTCAGTGGTTCAAAAAGCGGATAATGATTCATCAACAACGGATCACACTTGTGATCGACCAGAGAAATAATTGGGAGTTCACTATGATTCTCAAACAAATACAATCAATTGGAACGAAGCTCTTGCAACAATTGATTGTACAGCAGGATATATGTGTCAACAAGATATTCAATCAGAGATGAGCCAGATTTCCTTGTTAGATCGAGCTTTGGATACGCCAATCACGTTTATGTAGCCTGGATATCAACAGAACCTATACCAGATCCAATTGAGGATGATCTCATACCAATAATTCATGTCTTAACTTATGATGGCAATGCAGAACTTACGGATGAACAGATTCTACATCATATGGACCCGACCAGATTTGGAGTGCATAATGTTCCTGATGAACCAACAATCAAATCGCCCAAAGCAGTTATATTGAAGGGAGATAGGATGACAGGTTCGATGACGAAGAAACAAGCAAAGCACCATTATAATACGGTCCTGAAATGGGAAAACCCCCCACAAAAAATTGATTCAAAGGAAGTGCCACCTCTATTGGATAAAGGCAAAAGAAAAGTCAAGAATGATTCTTCAAGTCAGATCTCCAGCAAGACATCATCGTCTAGGAAGTCTTCACCTGTGAAGAAAGATTTATCATCCCGAAAGTCATCACCTCCACGATCAATTCCTGCTAAGAAGACTAAACGAAGATCCAAGACAAGTCCTTTCAAAAAAGAACAAGCAAATGTAGTCCTGCATGATATGTCAGAGCATTTTAAACGTTATACACTGGATGATGTGGTTATCATGTTACTTAAAGCACATCGTGAACCTGAAGAACACATGCCGGAATCTAAAGAGGTTTACGATGGCCCAGCTAGGACGCAGCCAATGAATCTTGCAGAACCAGGAGAACCGAAAAAGATTGTACAAGTGGGATCACAACTTACTCTTGAACAGTATCAAGCACTCCGTTTGTTACTTATTAAGTATCAAGATTGTTTTGCATGGACTTATCAAGATTTGAAGGGTATTCTGACATCAGTCATTGAACATACCATACCTTTAGTACCTGATGCAGTACCAAAGATTACAAATTTCTATCGCTATAATCCTAATGTGGCAGATCTGATAAAGAAAGAACTTCAGAGATTGCGTGACGTCGATTTCATTTATGAGATCAAGCATACCAAATGGACTTCACTGATTGTCATTGTTCCTAAGAAAAATGGAAAATTGCAAATCTGTGTGAATCCCAAAGCATTGAATAAAGTGACACGGAAGGATCACTTTCCGTTACCTTTTACTGAAAGCATTTTGGATCCCCTTGCTGGAGCGGAAGCTTATAGTTTCCTGGATGGATTTAGTGATTACAACCAACTTAAGATTGCACCTGCCGATCGCCACAAAACTACTTTTGCAACAAAATGGGACACCTATGTTTACAAAGTATTGCCGTTTGGACTCTGTAATGCACCAAGTTCATTCCAAAGAGTAATGCAATTTGCCTTTAAAGATTATCTGCAAAAATTCCTTGAAATTTACTTGGACGACTTGGGAGTTCATAGTACAGATACAGACCACCTGGATCGATTCGAGAAAGTCTTTGAAAGATGCCGCAAATATCAGATTTCTCTAAATCCAGAAAAATGCCTAATATGGGTTTCTCACGGAGTGGTGCTTGGACATGTGATATCAAGACATGGTATTGCCACCGATTATTCTAAGATCAAAGTTATTGTGGAATTGCCACGGCCAACAACAATTCGAGGAGTTTATGTGTTTATGGGTCATGCGACCTACTATCAAAATTTTATTATCTTATGTGCGGATTTAGCACGACCTTTATACAAATTAACTATTGTTCCTATTTGGACAGTAGAGGCGTTAGAAGCCTTTGAAAAGTTAAAAAAAGCATTATCTTCAGCACCAATACTGCGTTCTCCAGATTGGACATTAGAGTTTCATGTTCATACGGATACTTCAAAATACGCCATTGGATCAGTTTTGACGCAGCCAAGTGACTATAAGAAGGATTATCCTATATGATTTGCAAGCAAACAATTACAGATTCAGAGAAAAATTATTATTCAACAACAAAACGTGAAGCGCTAGCCATGATTTTTTTTGTTCAAAAATTTCGTCACTACCTCATGGAAATGCACTTTGCATTTTATACGGATCATCAACCATTACGTTACTTGGTAAATAAGATGTGTAATGCTGGACGTATTGCAAGATGGTTATTATTATTGACTGAATTTGACTTTCGAATTGTGGTCAAAAAGAGAAAGCAACATTATCTAGCCGATCACGTTTTGCGAATTGAATTCGCACTAGTTAATACTGAAGTGGATGATGAACTGCCAGATGCTGCGTTGTTCTATGTTGAAGCAGTACCTGAGTGGGCGGCATATATTGTTGAGTACCTGATGCTAGGACAACCGAATGACTCTTTGACAAAAGTACAGAAAAGACAATTGATTCATAAGGCTCAACCTTATCAATTAATTGTAGGACAATTGTATCGTCGTGGATCAGATAATATTTTACGAAGATGTGTTTTCCCGCATGAAGTACCAGATCTAATCATGTTTTCACATGATGGCATGGGTGGAGGACACTTCTCTACATATATTACTGTTCGCAAACTTTTGCAATCTGGTTGTTGGTGGCCTATGCTTCATAAGGACACAGAAAATTTTACTCTGACATGAGATGTCCGCCAACGAGCACAACGGCCTACTCGACAGAATTATGGACCCCTACATCTGGTTATATCGCAAGCACCGTTTGAAAAATGGGGACTGGATTATGTTGGTCCTATTCATCCCGCTACGCAAGGATCTCAAACCCAATACATTATCGTCGCAACTGATTATATGACCAAGTGGGTTGAAGCCAAAGCTGTCAAAGTGGTTGATGCAATTTTCTATATGAAAATATTATAATCAGATTTGGATGTCCGATCAAAAGCATTGCCTTTTCGATTATGTAATACACCAAGTTCATTCCAAAGAGTAATGCAATTTGCCTTTAAAGATTATCTGCAGAATTCCTTGAAATTTACTTGGACGACTTGGGAGTTCATAGTACAGATACAGACCACCTGGATCGATTGGAGAAAGTCTTTGAAAGATGCCGCAAATATCAGATTTCTCTAAATCTCGAATTTTCACGCAAATTTACGATTTCTTGGCCGGAGATCGATTTCAGACGCGCCATTTGCACTGATTACCCTCCGTTGACTAACTTGCGCCTGGAGCCAATACTACCTCGTTTGGTATCACATTCAAGCGCACATTACATCTCTTTTCTATTGTGCTCTGTGTTCATGCGCTTGGATCCAATAATCTAATTTCTAATATCTTTTTCGAGCGCACATTGCCTTGAGGTGCTTGCTTGACCTGTAGTTTGTGCCTGAGAGCGATATTTGAAATTTTATATCTGTTGTTTTTATTTAAAATGTCTAATTTTGATTCTAGTTTGTTTTTTTTTTTCCATGAATTTGGTATTACTGATAGTTTGGAGTATTTCAAATATCTTTTTTTTTTTTTTTTTTTTTTTTCTTCTATAATTGAGGGCCTTGGTGTGAAGGCATTTTCTGAGATATATCTCAGATTTAAGTCCATGTTCAGTACTCCGTTATTCAGATCTCAGAATAAGGACATGATTCATTATCAAAACCTGGTGGCACTCGACAAGTATATCTATCAAGCTAAGCTTGACAGAATGTTTACCAAGTTACATAATAATTTCAAGTCTGTAGATGAGTACCCAATTCACAATAAAAAATGTAGATTTGTTGATTTTCAATCTGTATTTGTTTTGTGTTTTTTTGTTAAATATTTCTAATGATTCGGAAGTTGTCCCTTTCACTTATGAAGCTGTTTCTTTTAGTGGTTCAAAGTTTGAAAAGTCAAAGATTGTAGATATAGATACTTTTTTTTATTGATACGAGCGTTAATTTAGATGATTGTTTAGATTTTGATCCTGCTCAAAATAGGGCATCGTTTATAGGCCCTAGAACACCCACTACCCTTTCTCCTTCTGATAAATCTTTGATCACTTTGCCTACTTATAATATAGATAATAATGATATATCGAATCTTTTTTACTTCACTAAAGATGAGATTCTTTGCATTTTGGACAAAGAACTTGATAAATTTTTGGATATAATTGATTTTGATGCTGGTGATCTTCTCCCTGGTGTTGAAGATGTACATAATGATAAGTTTTATTCAGAGAAAGGTTGCTTGAAAATGGTTGTGGAGGAAATGCACAAAAAAGAAGATGATCTACCTTCTGAGGAGGAGTTTCTCATAATCCAAAGTCAACTTGGTTTTCCACAACCAACTGTCTATTCACCAACAATATTGACATTGAAAGGTGGACATAATATCGATGGAGAGACAAAAATTAGGGAAGACAAAGCTGAATGAGTAAGTTTTTGTATCTTATCATGTACTAGTAGATTCGTTATGTCAGATTATATATTGGAGCTTACTTTGTTTTTTATCATTTTAGAAAACAATTTTTCTTGATGATTTTGCAATTCGTCGAGGAGTTCAAAGATCTTCTGTAGGAGAATTTTCAAGAGATCATGCACTGGAATAATGAGATAAGTGTTGTCCATTCAAAGTTTCATCAACATGGTGAGACTATGATTATGGCAATCAAGGCACTGTCTCATTTTCTTGGAGGACATAATTTCAATAAGGTGCATAACATAATTTTTGTAAAAAAAACCATTGCGATTAAAATTTTAGGATATGGACCAATGAATTTCATGCTCAGATCATCTCATTTTGCATTGTATGTTGCTTACATTGATCTGAATAAGCATGAAAACTATGAGTTGTTGGATCCATACGAAAGAAAAAAATTGTTGCATGATTCTAAGTTGCAACTTTCATTGGAGAAAGTATTGAAAGTAGAGTAGATACTACTGAATTGTACTTTGTAAATATTTTTATTTAATATACAAAATTTTATTGTGTGTCTATAGCCTATTGGCTTGTATAAATTTGCATGCTTTTTGAAATTTTTATGATTTCAGACTCATCTAAGTTGAGAACAACTATCAACTTGTTATTGACATTCTCATTTGTAATACCGTAAAAAATTATGATGAATGTTAATAACTAATTAATGTCAATAAATAAATTGTTGGAATTGTTATAAGCTAGACTTTCTCCTTTCGAACAATACACTTCATTGATATGAGATGGATTACCAACTATTGTCTGCATACCTTGGTTTAACATGTCTTTTTTTTTAAAGACGAAATAGTCGTGGGATTGGAAAGTTTTTAATATTTACTAGTGCAAATGCCTCCTTTATCATCTTAAACATTGTTGCATATGCTTCCCTACTGATGCTAGAAAAGTCACATGCCCCCTGAAGCAATGTAGTGTCTAATATTTTTCCAACTTCATTCATAATGCTATTAGTAACTGAAGCATTAATCTTTTTCATTTTGCTATTATTTAACATTGATTTCATAGATTTAGAAGTCAAGATAGAGCCTACTGAGTTTCCAATTGAAATCTCATTGGCCAAATGGTCTTCAACAACCAATGTTGATCTGCATTGCAAACATAATGTTCATGAAAATGTCAATAGAATTTAGGACACTCATAGTATTCACAGCAGTATATAATAAGCAAATCAAAAGAAAGTTGAAATGAATAAATAACAAAATTAGTGATTATGAATGAATCAAAAAGTTCAAGCAATATTCAATATCAAATAAGCTATAACTTACTTGGATGCACGAATTTGTCTTTTTCTATGACCTCCTCTGGATGATAGATCACATATATCCTTGTTTACCAGTCTTTTCCTCTTGTTGCTTCAGACCTTTATGTTGAGCACATCCATATCTTTAACAAGAGACAAATATGAGATACGCATGGATTGAAATGCAGTTTCTATCTCATCATTACTAGTTGTATGATGATGCAAAGAAGTTTTCAACCTTTGGATCTCCTTCTTGAGCATCTCATTTTCATCCAAACAAGTTTTCATCTTTGTAGATTTTTCTTCGCACTCCTTTGATATTTTCCTTGATTCCTCTTCCAAATAATGTATTCTTTGCATTGAATGTGCATTCCCATAGAGCATCAAATTCTCACAGTAATCCAAAAGGCCATTTTTACCATGACACATATAGATTATTAACTGGCTCACCGAATGAAAATTTGGATGTTGCAATGAACATGGATCAATAGTATACAATGTTCATGATGACCATAAATCTACATGCTTTAGTTTATTCTCCCTGTATCGAACCATATCAAAAGTTGACAATTTGGGTTGCTTTGAATTTCTTGTCCTCAGCGGAGCATATTCTGACGACAGATCCACATGAAGATGATAAAGCTTTGTCATCAGTACAGTAGTATAGTAACAAACAACACAATGACAATAACAAAGCTGGAGATGGCGCTAACGACTCTGCTGGAGATAGAGATGGTGCTAAACACTTGTTTTTGACCCTAGAGATAGAGATGACGTAAGTTTTGTTTCAGAAATGTCACTCCTAATTCAAATTTTTGAGTGTTCCCAACTATTGGGAAGAATATCTCAGCATTTTGAAAATTATATTTTAACTATGGTTAAGCACTAGTGAAGTTTGATGTGACTAAACTAAGGTGCATTCATTTACATGGAAAGTAGTGCGGACAAATGCGTATAGAAGATAGAAAATAATATTATAATTACTTTATACTTATTTTTCTCTCTCCTACATGGCATTTCTTATAGGGTCCTCTTTGGGCCCATATTTTCTCTAATGTCTGACTAACATGTTGTAGATGTACCTATGTTGTGTAATGTAGACCAACTTCTATTTTTTGTCTCTATGAATTTGTATACCAAGGCAAAAATGAGCTTCGCCTAGATCGATCATGTTGAATTCGGAAGATAGCATTGTCTTGGCCTCTTTTATCATATCGGTACTGTTGCTGATGTATCATCCACGTATAAAGTGATAATGATAGACTGTTGCACTGCTTTGAAGTAAACATTTGGACCTGAAGAGCTAGGTGAATGAGACCCAATTTGGTACTGGGCTTTTATCAGTTGGTGGCATTAGTTCACCATCACAGCTATTGACTTGGCATTTCACCCAGGCTTGATGTTTGCAAGCACAATGCACATGTCAAGGCCTAGGCTAGGCTAAGCTAGGCTACAATTTTTAATGGGATTTGTCAATCTCATGAACCCAAAAGTACTTGGACTGACAAAAAGCTCACTGACACTTCGTTAGTCAAGGAAAGTACTGGTGGGCGGTGAGACTAGCTATAGCCGTGATCAATAAGGAACCCTTCGATAACTTCGTTGAGATATGCTATCTATACATCCATTTGATGTATTTCCAAATCTGCTGCAGTGGCAAATGATAGCAAAAGTCGAATAGAAGAATGTTTAACTACTGGACTGAAGGTCTCAATGTAATCGACGTTGTATACCTGAGAAAATCCTTTGGCGACAAGTCATGCCTTTCTCTTGTTGATGCTTCCATCTGTATTGTACTTGACTTTGAAAATCCATTTTTAATCAACTATGTTTCTACAAGTAGGTAATTCAACAATTATCCATGTCTGGTTCTTGATAAGAGATGAATACTCTTTATCCATAGCTTCTTTCCAGAGATCTAAATCAGGCTGACTGAGTGCCTCTTGGACAGATGTCGGTTCTTGAACAAGGTAGGCTGCAGACTCATCGATATACCGGTTAGGTAGTTTGCTTGCTCTTGAAGATCTTTTGGGTAATAGAGGAAGTTGATCATTTCCATCATAATGTAGTTGTTGAGCTGCAACATCATCGTCTTCTGATTTACCGTTGATTAGTTATTCGTCAAAAGTAGAAGAGCTTGTACCTTCAATGAGAATAGTCAACTGAGGAACTGGAAAGTTCAATGTGTCGGATGAAACCAAAGAGTCAGCTATGTGGGCTTTTCCTTTTCCCTTGAGGTCTTGAAACTGATCTTCGATGAAGATGACATCTTAGCTAGAGAATATCTTCGACTCAATGGGATTGAACAACTTTTAGGCTTGATCTGAAGTAGTGTAGCTGATGAAAATACATTTGATACTCTAGAAGTTGAGCTTCTTCCTGAGATCACGAGGTATCTACGCAAAATCAGTACATACAAAAACTCGTACGTTTGATAAAAAGGGTTTGGTACATATCCAAACTTCGAATGATGTTTTGTCTGAGAGATCTTTAGTAGGACATCTATTATGAATATAGGTGGTTGTTGTAACAGTTTCAGTCCAGAAAGACTTCGGAAGTGTTGCATGTGATAACATGCACTTTGCCAATTCAACTAAGGTTCTGTTCTTTCTCTCAACAAGACCATAGGAGATAATGTATTGTTGCTCAATGTCATTGTTAAGGCAATACTCCATAGATTCAGTGGAGATGTATTTTCCCCCATTATCTGACCTCAGTGCTTTGATTCATTTGTCAGTTTGATTCTCAGCATGCTCTTTGAATTGTCTGAATTTGATGAAAGCCTCTGATTTCTGTTTAATGAAATAAACAACTGTTCTTCTGGAGAATTCGTCAATAAAAGTAATGAACTACTTTGCATCTAGCAATGAAGGAGTTTACATAGGTCCACATATATCTATATGAACAACATCTAACAGACCTTTTGTTGCATGCCTATGGTTTGATCTAAAAGAAATTCTAGCCTGCTTTTCAAAGATGCAGTTATATCAAATAGGGAGATCGACCTTAACAGAAGGATAGTCGAGATCAAGAACCATGGATTGTCTAGACATGTTCAAAACAGAAGCATAATTCAAGTGTCCTAAGTGATGATGTCATAGTAATGCTTTATTGACTAGAATAGAGGTTTTCAAGACTTGACTAGGCTCAGAATAACAATGTGCCAATCTATATAAGTAAATCTGCCTCTTGCCGACTGCAAGGATCTTATTACTCCTATCAATAAATTTGCATTGATCATATTCGAATTCTACCTTATGATCTAAATCTGTAATTCTACTTACTAATAACAGATTTGTAGAGATTTTAAGAACGTATAAGACCTTTGATAGTAGTTTGAATTGTCATGCTGGAATCGCAATCTTACAGTGCCTTCACCTTCAATAGTGTGAGTACTATTGTCACCAAGATGAACAAATTTCTTCGTGCTGTAAGCATGTAGGATTTGAAAATCTCACGTTGATTGGTCATGTATTGAGTTGCTTTAGAATCTAGAAACCATGAATCATCCAAAAATGCGCTTTAGTCTTTGACCATGAATGCCCCTTCATCCACTTCGACCTGAGGAGATGATAAAACTATGTTTGCTTGTTGATCAGGTTGCTTGGCTACATTCTTCACTTGGAGAATTTGGCAATCCTTGATCTCATGGTGATTGCACTTGCAATACCTACAAAAAAACTTCTTCTTCAACTGCAGATTTGATGATTGTACTTGACTTTGAGTCATTTTCTCATTTGTTGCAGTCTTCTTGGAGCTTTTCTGCTTCTGCCGCTTAGAGCATTTCTTGACATATAGAGCCTAAGAGGAGGAAGTAGACAAAGTGTCTTGACTTCTTCTATTGTCTTCTTGCAGCAACATCGTGATAACTTTAGTAAGAGTTAAATCTGAGTGTGTCGATATGATCATCACCCAGTTCTCATATGTAGAGGGCAAGCTTGAAAGCAATGTCATAATTGCATCTTGATCGTCTATGACTGATCCGACAGCGACCATCTATTGCAAGAGATTTTTAAACTGGTTTATGTGACTCTAAAGAGAATCACCATTAGACATCTTGAATGTGAAAAATTTCCTTTGTAAATGTAACTTAGTAGTTACGTCTCTCACATCATATAGTGAGTTCAAGACTTCCCAAACGTCTTTTGAAGTTTTAGCTTCAGCTATGTGTCCAATCTATGTATCTGATATATTGAGGATCATAAGCGCAAAATCTTTACCATCCTTCGATTTCCACTTTGAGTCTTCTGTATTGTCTTCAGGATTTACTTCTGTACCTGTAACAACATCCCATAACTCGTTGGCGATTAGCAAGGTCTTCGTCTTAAATTTCCACAAATGATAATTGGATCCATTCAGCTTGTCTGCAATAAGACCAGCTTTACTTTGAGAATCTATTTGGAACTTAGACTGTCAATTGTATCGATGACACTAAGATGTAGTAATGCCAACAACAGAAAATCAACTCTCCGATACTGAAACGATGAAAGGAACTGAAGAATATGATATCAATTTGATATCGTGAAAGATATCAAGTATTAGAGCTTTCGCTCTGATATCGAAATAGTATTAGGCCCTGAAGAAGAATCAATACTCTGATACCATGTCGAAAATAGGATAGATAATGTAATGCAGAAACTTCCTACTTCCAATGCATGACTACGCCTATCAAAAATCAAACAAAGCAGTAGTGATGAAAATCACATTCAATCTTTAGCAACTAACTTTAAAATCACTAGATACTAAGTGATTACGTAGCCAAACATAAAGTATTGAATTCTCAGACAATTTCTATCAGTTACAAAAGCAATACAGAGATGCATGCATTATGACATATACTAAACGCAATAAGAAGATAGTATTTATTCAGAAAAAAAAATCAGATGCTAATGAGCGCAAAACAATAGTCAATAGAAACCGCACACTCTAAGTTGTCTCTGAGTAGCTGAGAATAAGTCTGATAATAAGCAGCTCTACTGATAAGCAGTAGCGCAATAGCAACTCTAAAATAAATCTCTAAGAAACTGAGCTAGAATGCTCAAGAGAGTTCAAGCTTGAAAGCTTGATAGAGAGCTAACAACAATACTTTCTGATTGTGAATAATCTGCTTGATAAGAGCGTAGGAAGCATCGTATAATAACACTCAACTCCTTCTCAATTCACAATGTTGATTTGTTGCTTCTGAACTTGAAAAGATACGTTGCTTCTGAACTTGAAAAGAGATGTACGATTGAGCTCTCTTCCGCCATCACTAGTTTATGATCACTATTGCCATGGCCATCGTTTTCAAAATGCATCCTAAACCAGTGCTACCAATTTTACAGCCCTTTGTTGTTAGAGCTCGGATTGATGGATTATTTCAATTTGATCCTTCAGTCATTCTAATAGATCTTTGGCATAAATTCATTCGTAATATTGATGAAACTGATGATAGAGATATTCATAGTATTGTCCATAATCAAGAGATTGTTATTATAGAGAGTTTCTATTGTTGTGCATTAGGCTTGCCTATTGCCGGCACAATTCCAGTTACAAAGGCCGACTACATTAGTAGTAGTGGAGCTTTTCAAGACGAAGCACACCTTGAGAAGAGAGGATATAAGTTGTCTTATGTCAGAGACCCAAATCTCAAGAGTTTTGTTCACTTCACTCTTGTTTCAATCTTCTTATTAGAGAAAGAGTATAACATTTCTAATAAAAACATGGGATACCTCTGAGAGCTCTAGACGGAGAGCACATTTCATTCGGACATATTGCTTTCAAGCAATTCTGTAAATTGATAAAAGATCAACAATATTCAAGGCTCAGATTATAGTTTGGAATCTTATGTATGCATGCTAGAGTTTTGACTATGTAGGAGAATATCAGGATAGCTCCAGTGCAACAACTAGTAGATTTAACCATTGAAGAAACTGACTCCCAGATGCAGACATCGAAGGCAACCTCAACTGAACTTGCTGAGTCATCATCATCAACACAGAAGAACGCAAGCTCAGTGAGAGGATCCTCTCCTTCATCACAGTACAAGCTAGTCTCTAGCAGCGAAGAAGTGAAAAAAACAGTTGGAGAAGACACCGAAGCAGTTGTTGATCCTGAGTCGATGTAGGAAGACATTTAGCCAAAGATACCACAGGAAGAGCAGGAAATTTCTACCATCAATCCAGAACAAGACGACGACAATGTTGAGTCGCTAGTCCTGGATGAAAAACTTTACACGAAGACCTTCGGGAAACTACTATCAGATACTAAGGCATCCATTCAACACTTCATCAGCCTGGAAAAGGTCTCAAGGAACCTCGAAGCAAGTATGATACTATATGAATAGACCTAATTTACAAAGATGAAGAGTCGGAGGCAATAAAGTCTAAATCGTTGTAGAAGAACGAAGAGCTTGAAGCAGCTCAAGTGGAGTTGTCAAAGATGAACACAGCACTAAAACCCAAGGCAAGTTTGATGCTACCCTAAAAACACTTGAGGCAATGCAAAATCAATCAAACAAGTTTGAAAACAAAAATGCATTACTCAACTAGCAGATCCAGACCCTACAGTATCATTTTCTATGTATTACACTCTCTCTCTACTTGAGGCCTTGTTGTTGGATTCTCTCTCAACCCTAGGAGAGGAGCTTGTTGGGACTTCATTTTTTCGTGAAGTACTTCCACACGTGTGAAACTAATTTGGTTATGAATGTATGCATGTAGATTTGTCTTTTTGCCTTAGCATTTGACACTGATCTTGGATTTCAATCAATACTTGATCTATAGTGCAAGAACAAATCTTAGGAGATCAATTTCACACATTAGGGCATTCCCACACATGTAAATTTTCACATGGTACCAGAGCCTACCTAAGTGTTTGATGCATCTATCATCCAAAGTTTTCAAATTTTCATGAAAATCTAAATCAAATCTTGGCAATGGCAATTAAGAAATGTTCAATGTTGTTGATTTTGTACATATGCATTATTACAGTACTCACTAATCCATCAAATTGTT